>PVKE010020376.1:0-27541 GCA_004027555.1 Craseonycteris thonglongyai
TTTTGCTACAATCTCTACCAGCCCTCAGCAATCACCAATCTATTTCTTGTCTCTATACATTTGCCTAATCTGGACATTTCATATAAAGGGAAGCATGCACTATTTGGTCTTTTGTGACTGGCTTCTTTCATTTAGCATAACATTTTCAAAGTTCATCCATGTTGTAATATGTATTGGTACTTCATTTCTTTTTATTCTCAAATAATATTCCATTGTATAGATATAACCACATTTTATTTATGCATTCATCAGTTAATGGACATTTGGGTTGTTTCTACTTTTTGGCTGTTATGAATAATGCCACCATAAATATCTGTGTACAAATTTTTATATAACCATATGTTTTTATTTACCTTGGGTATATACCTAGGAGTGGAATTATTGAATCAAATGGTAACTCTATGCTTAACCTTTTGAGTAACTGCCAGACTATTCTCCAAAGCTGTTGCACCATACTACATTCCTACCAGCAGTGTATGAGATTTCTAATTTCTCCACTTCCTCTCCAATATTTTTTCTTGTATATCTTTTTGATTATACCTATCCTAGTGGATGTGAAGTTGTATCTCATGATTTTGATTTGCATTTCCCTAGTGACTAATGATATTGAACATCTATTTATGTGCATATTGGCTATTTGTATATCTTCTTTAGAGAAATGTCTACTCAATTCCCTTTTGCTTGTTTTAAAAATAGGTTGTCTTTTTATTGTTGAGTTGTAAGAGCTCTTTATATATATTCTGGATACAAGTACCATATCAGTTATATGATTTGCAAATATTTTCTCCCATTCTGTGTGTCTGTTCATATCTTAATGATGTTATATGATGCACAAAAGTTCTTAATTTTTAAGAAGTCCAATGAATCAGTGTTTTCTTTTATCACTTATGCTTTCAGTGTTGTATTTAAGAAATCATAGCCTAACCTTTATTGGACTTAATTCAGCAATTATATTAGTTTCAAAAATAACTTTTTGTTCCAACTGTACCTTTTTTTTCATAGAAATATATTTTTACTCTAGAAGTACAATATCTTACTGTATCTTTTTAAGGATACAAATTTCAGATTTCTATTTTTAAAGTTTTGATCTTGAGTTATAATTCTTCTTGGCTCAATTTTTAAATTTACATATCTTGGTTTTCTTTCAAGTTACTGGTTTCCTTCTTATGTCGTGTGATTCTTGGCTATTAATTCACATTTCAAAATTGTGGTCTAAGTATACTCTTCTAGGTAGCTGGTACAGATTTTTCTTAGTTGTTGAATATGTGGGCTTTTTAGGTAAGTGTCTCTTTTCAGTGGGATGTCTATTTTGTTGGCAGAGCTTGTTGACCAACACACTTCACTTTAGAGCGGGAGAAGGGAGAGGGCACAGACAGCCTTCGGTATGTGTATCCCACAGTACTTTGCCCACAGTGTTTTACTATGCAGGAGCAAATCCATCTTAGCAATACTGGCTTATTCCCAGGCTATTTCTTCCATTTCTTTGGTGAAGGCTCCTAGTTTTGGTTTGGCTTTTGCTTGGAGATAAACTCAGACTGAGCTCTATCTGTTCTGTATGTGCAGGGTAGAGGACTTAAAATGATGGGGGAAGAGTTGAATTGTGGGTGTAGTCCCTCTGCAGATAGCTTTCATATAAACCCCCTTGGTTTACATGAAAGCTATATAAAAAAAGCTTGGTTGGTCCCCCTTGGTTTTCACCCCATCCCTCCTGACTCTAAGCCTATGTACTATGTAGACTTTCTTTTCCCAGAGCTAATGTTCTCTGGATTGCCACTTCAATCTGTCAGCAGGCTTCCATCTATTTAACTGTCTTACAGAAATCTGTCAAAAATCTCTCATCTGTTCATGATCCCTCTTTAGTGTGTTTATTAATCAATTTTTAAAGGGAGTTGAAATGGTGGATCTGGAGGAATGAAGCTTGGGCTCACTTCACTATCCTGAACTTAAAGCATACCCAATATATTTTGAAGTCATCCTTTGTTGTTTCATAGTTATTATATCCTGAGTACGAATATGTGTTCATTTTGGTGTAACTTCCTTTTGAGAAGCTCTTTTTTTCCTGCTGTGATGGCACTTGAAAGAGAGGTACTAACTGTCTATAAGGTATAAGTCAGGTTTTATTAATTCCTCCCATTCTCCTGCCCCCATCTTGCTGAAATATCCATAAACAAATCATGTCTACCCTAACTTCTTACCATCTCTTCTGCCATTACTTTAACCCAATCCAATCACCTCATAGTGAGACAACCTCCTTTCTAAGCTCTTTTGACCTCTTACTTTTGTACCTTGAAATCTATTTGGCACACAGAAGAGGGAAGTAGACTCTAGTACATGTCGCTGACCTTATAAAAAGCCTTTCCATTGCCCATAGAATAAAACACATAGCCTCTTTATCATGGTGTACATGGTCCAGCAATGATGTGGTACTTGCCTGTTTATGCATTCTTATCTCTTGCTACTCCCTTTTGCTGACTTTACTGTCTGTCCTCCTAGAACTCAAATTCCTTAAACTTGTTACTAAGTCAGGACACTGATAAACACAACTTAGAACCTCTACCTAGAACTTTCTTCCCTCTACTCTTTGAACAGCTGCCACCTTCATTCTTTTGTTCTAGACTTAAACAAATTGGTCCTCAAAAACTCTTTTCTGATCACTTTGTTCAAATAGGTCCCCTAACTCCAGGCATCTTGATAATTTTCTTCAAAGAATTACACACAATTTGTAATAATTTATTTGTTTTCTTATATACTGTTGCTGGCTATCTCTTGGTTTTATGCATCAACATATACTCAGCAATTAAGCAGTGCTCAAACACAAAATAGGTGTTCAATAAATATTATTGACAGAGATGAAAATGAAATAGTAACTGTATCCTAATTTGTAAGGGAAGAAACAGAGAAGACTATCAGTATGAAAGTAGACAACAATTATAATAAAAATAAACTCGTGAAACAATAAAAACATGTTTCAAAGTAATAAAAAGCAATAGATTAAGAAAACCTTGTCATTACAAATATGATATATAAAAGTCTACAAAAGAAAAACAGAGGAAGCTGATATAACCCTAAAGAACAATTCTTCATGTCTCTTTAGATAAAAATCAATGACTAGGAATAGCTGGTTTCCGAATGAGGAAATGAAAGTAATAAAACAAGCATTTTATCAAGAATTTTTCATATTCTAAGCAACATTTTAGTCCCTGAAGATATAAACATGAAGATTCTATCTCTGTCCTAGCTGAGTTTGTATCCTAACTGGAAAGAATCCTGTTTAGTCCTGTTACTACCTAAGTTAAAAAGATTAAAAATTAGTTTGACTCTATAAAACTAAAGCTAAACATTATGATGTATATATATATCACTATAATTTATTAAATCACTATTTATACAATAATTTAAAATGCTTCATAATCAAATTATGAATACTGTTTTAAGATCAGATGAATTTAGAACCAGTTGTTGAATAAGAGTATTTATTCAACAAGTACTAATATACCTACTATATTCCTAGGTTTCAAGGCTACAGAATAAATAAATCATAGGACAGGTCCTGATCCTAGTCCACAATCTATAAGGGAAGGCATATATGTAAATAAATAAGTTATTACCAATTTGACAAGTGCTATAGCAGAAAAATAAACAAAGTGTCATATAAGGAATACATGCCTAAAACCTTCCTGAAAATGTCAGAGAAGATCTACTGGGAAGAGGAAAAATGAGGGGAGAGGGTGGTATTCCCAAAAAAATGACAGAAGATAAAAAGGTGCAGTGATAAAAAGTGACTGGCATCTTCTAAAATTTACATATAATTTGATGTAGCTAAGGGCAGGTTGTGCAAGGGGGGTATAGCTGTTTACTAGCTACAAAATGTGGCAGGCACCTGATCCTAAAGCTAAGCAGTACATGTGAAAAAGTTTGGATTTCAAGCAAGAGTGATTTGACTAAGTGTTGCATTTAAAAACAAATCACTCAGAAAGCTATATGGAGAAATTATTATGGTCTGAAACTAGATATGGAGAAATCACTTAGGGGGAAAATAACAAGGTTTGAAATAAAAATGAAAAGAAGACAGGATATGAGTGATACCACAGGTCAGAAATAACAGATCTTAATAAGTAACTAATGAAGTATTCGAATGAAGGAGAGGAATGAATCTAAAATGGCCTCTTGGTCTTCCCCTCAGGCAAAATGATTATATGTCATTATGCAAACCTGGGATGTGGGGAAGGAGACAACATAAGGATGTGGAAAATGTTCAGTTCTTCTCACAGTTAACAGAATTCAAATTTAAAGAACCATGAGGCACAATCTTGCATTAATTAAAATAGAATAAATTAATAAAAATTACAATACTGATTGCTGTGGAGTATTGAGAGAAAAGATTCACTAATAAACCACTGCCCTACAACCTGGTGAAATCATTTGGAGAAGAAATCTGGCAACAAATATAAGAGCCATAAAAATTATCATATACATACTTTGGCCCAGAAACCCAACTTTTTGGAATATAGCCCAAGGATGTAATTCAAAAGAAATAATAATAAAAAAAAGTTGTATAAAAATGTTTATAGCTCTGCAATATATTACAGACAAAAAGCTGGCAACAGCTCAAATGCCCAACAGTGAGGGGATGCTTAGGCAGACATTAATGCAATTGAATATTTTATTGCTATTAAGAATGACAAATATGAGAACTATGCAAAAATAAAGAAAGGACAATATAAAGCAATGAGTAGAACATGCAGAAATCAAACTGATGCATATACAATAATCACAACTATGTAAAATTGTATCTGTATAACCAGGAAAATTGGAAAAGAGTATAGAGCTGGTAACTTAGAGTGCTGACATTTTTGTTATTGTTGGTTGAGTTGCTAGGAATGCTTATGTATTTCAAATTATATTTCACTGTATATTTAGTATATATACATTAAGAAAGATAGATCTTCATCCCCCCCCCCAGCATATAAAATTTAAAAAGTGCCCACTGGCACCTTTCCTTGACCTATGTGATTTTCTCTAGTTTCTTGAATCCTGTTAGTTTTTGAATGTATGAGGAAGTGGACCCCAACATGTGCCACCACAACACCCAGTTATATGCTCATTTCTTTTATCTCTCACTTCCCATTGTATCCAAGTGTCTTGACTTATTCATAACAAACCAGCAGCATCTATGTGCTCATGGTCACAGCAAGTACACAAACTGGTATGTTCTAACTATACCTTATGTACTTGGTAGAAATGTCTCCTCAGTATGACTTTTTAATCTCTGGCATAGAGAAATTTTTTTTTTAAGATTTATTTTATTGTTTGAGAGAAGGAGGGAGAGAGGGAGAGAGAGAGAGAGAGAGAGAGAGAGAGAGAGAGAGAGGGAGAGAGAGAGAGAGAGAGAGAGACTCCATTGTTGTACATCATTAGTGGTGACATAGTTTCATTCCACACAGTGGAATGTGGAGCTGCACAGGTGGAAACTGAACTGAGGACCTCCCACATGGAAGGCAAGAACCTTCACTGCCATCCCTGCAGTTACCAGTTGTGGTGCAATTCAGCATATGGGCTTGCATGGGCCAGAGATGGGACTAGATCCCTGGATCTCATGGTTGCAAGGCAAGCTCTCAACCTGCTGAACTACTCCACATCTCTTACGTGGAGAAATATTTGTTGCTTACTTTCTGTTACCATGATAGAATTGCCCTTCCATTTAATGAAAGCCAATGCCTCTGGATTCCATTTCACCTAAACTTAAAGGTCTTCTCACTTTGGTTGTATTTCCATCTCTTGTACCATCTAGCTCTTCTCTCCTGTATAAGTATTTTCAACATACGCGCATTAACCTGTTCTACGGTCTTGCACATTAAAGGGTGGAAATGCCATTAATTTCCTTGATCCCACATCTTCCTTAGTCTTTCCTCTCTCCTTCACAGTAAAAATTATCTTAAGAATTGTTATTGTTATTGTTTCCACTTTTTCACCCCCTTATTCACTCTTCAGGATATTGTGCTCTGTTCTCATCATTCCACTGGACTATGTTTCTCAAGGTCACCAACAACATGCATGTTGCCAAATCCAGTGAAATTTTTTCATCCTCTTGTTACTTGACCTCCTGGCCTCTTAGCAGTACTCCTTTCTTAGCTAAAACTTTCTTTTCTTAGTTCCTATGACACCTCAATCTCTCTCTTTTCTCTTACTTTTGAGGTCATTCCTCTTTTCTCACATCTCTAAGCCTTTACTTCTTCTCTTTCTACATTCTCTCTAACTGATTTTCTCTATTCCCATAGTTTTAAATCCGATTTGCATGCTACTGACCATCAAAATCAATGTCTAGAAGAAATCTTGATTCCTTGACTCATATTCAGTGATATACTTGATATTTCCATTTAGATTCAAGCATGATAAATATAACATAAAAACTAAAGTCATTTTTTTCTTCCAAGAACCAGTTATTTCTCCAGTCTTCCATTGCTGTAAATTACAATACCATCCACCTAGTTATTTACACATCCCTATGTCAGATCACCATGCACTTATCCAATGTATCAGACTTTTGGATTCTACCTCCAACAATATATTCCATTGCCAGCATCTTAACCCAGGTTCCCACCATTCATTCCCTCTCTACTACAGCAGCCTTCTCACTTACTCTATGCAGCTTCCTCTCCAATCAGTTTTCCATAGAGTAAGAGTAGACATGGGACACTGTTTGTATAATACCAAATTATTTCCCTCCCCAGCTTAAAAATATTCAATATCTTTCCCAGTGCTCTTAGAAGACAGAATTCTAAGTCCCTCACTATGCCTATAAGCCTCCATATAGCACTACTCCTAATTACTTCTCTAGCTATACCTTTTTTTAACAAACCAGTCTCTTTTTTTTTTTTAACTTTTTATTTATTTATTTTAACTGAACTGGGGCCTCACCGCATTCAGAAAGCATACCCCAGTTCAGCATGTGGGTCCGCCTGGGCCAGAGCCAGGATTTGATCCTCTGTCCTCAGGGCTTCAAAGTGAGCGCTTAACACACTGAGCCATCCCGGCTTTCCCTAGTCTCTTTTTTTATCCTCAGGGTCTTAGCATATGTTTTTCTTTCTGCCAAGAACATTGATACTGTTCACGTCTCACTTTGTCTAGTTAATGTCTATTCTTCACTTAGGTTACACTTAAAATATCTTTCTTCCTTTATCTGTCCCTTCCTTAAATTCTTCCAAAACCTCTTAACTCAGTCAAATCCCAGCTCTGGGAGTCATTTGTAATACCAAGTACCTTTTCTGATTGTGTTAGTTTTAAGGTCTATTGATTGAAGTCTATGTCTCTCCTACCATATTATATACTCCATGAAGACAGAGAAGAATCTGTTTTTGTTTATTATTACATACCCAGTTCTTGACACAGTACTCATCACGTATCAGTTGTATAAGAAACATTTGCAGAATGAGTGAATGATTAATACAGGATCATGCTACTAAAAGGATATTGTCAATCTCATGAGAATACATTAATCAAATCATTAAATAAAAAAGATAATCCAAAAGAATAACTACATGGACTTAAAAGATATAGTTATTGGCTTTGCTTGATTATGTATTATTATGAACTAAGAATGAAGTTCTACATGTGATTCTTATCCTCTAATTATAACATAAAATGAAACCAATCTCTCCATCTCCACCCCATACACACATACACAAGCACACATACGTGTGTGTGAGTGTGTGCGCGCACACACACATACCACACAAACAAACACATAGACACTGAGTAATTTCAAAGTTCAGTGATAGTATGCAAAAGGAAGCCCTGAGCTGCATTTGTGATAGGGGTTAAGGTCATAAAGTTGTTCTGCAAGAAAAAAAGGGAAGGTGCTCCTAAGAGGAGAAAAGAGAAAGGTGGGACAAAGATAGTAGGACGTTGAATTAAGGACGTTGTGATTCTCTGTAAAGAGGAAAATGCCTAAAATTAAATTTCAAGTGGTCAATGTTGTTACAATGCAAATCCTAAATCCTTCTGCTTTCCCAAACCTTCAGTAATATCTGCTATGCTCATTAGCATAGATCAAGACTAAGCCATCACAAAGGGAGAAGAGAGAGTCACAAGAACATTCCAGCCACAGAGGCCATCTATGTGGGAGGTTGGCCAAAGGTTTCTCTCTCTCTCATATATTTCTGTGTGTATTCATACGGCATTTATCTAACCTAACCTGGGTTGTGCACTTCACTGGCAAATGTCTTACTCATCTTTGAATTTGTAGGATTAAGTATACTTATCTGAATGTATTGCCTTGGTGCATACTCTGTTTCCAGATGAACTCCTAACTCTCCCAACTTCATTGCCTGTGTTCCCACCCTTGTAGCTTCAGTTACGTCTCCACTTTGGGTCTGGATTCAATGTATATCTTCAGCCTTCCTCATGCCATTCCCTCTGACTCTGTATAAGTGGACCCAACTTGCATGGATGGGTTATACCCACTATTCAATCTGACCCACCAGCAGGACTTGGCAGAGAACATTTAACATAGTGCCTCATTCACAGCCAATGCTTTAACAATGATTATCAGATTCAGTCAAAATTAAGTAAATCACACATGATAATAGTTCTTTAGAATATCAGCTAATAAACCTATCAGTTAAGTTGTACTTTAATCTACAAGTATCTGTAGTGTTTCTCAACATTTTAACTCAGCTTTATCGGCCAGCATTTTGTCAAGATGCTATGCAATACTATAATATTAAAAAAAAATTTTTTTTTTAAACAATGCATGCCTTGGAGATTGTGATGTCCCTGCCAAATCCCACCACCTTCTGCTGACTGTGAAAGGCCTGGAGAAATGAAAGGTTATTCTACTGTTGGATGGAGAATCCCTGATTTAAAGTGGGGGAAATCACTATGGAAAAAGGCTCTCTGTCCTTCTTAAGATCAAAATAACCAGGAAAAATACAAATCTATTAATTCATTACATTTAATTAACAACATTATAAGAACTGCTAAATAATCCGACCTACCCATCTAGGAGGGTGATGACATTCTTCCTGGGCCGCCCAATATTAGGGCCATACAAGCTGGCTCTGGAGTAAATCCGGATGGGCTGCAACAGGCTCTTCAGCTGGATGTAATCCTTTCCCAACTGGCTGCCATTTACTGCTCGGCCATGCATGGTCCGATAGTTATTTGGCTCTATATTAAAAGCAGACATGCAAATAGTCAGAGTTGAAAAGGGTGAGGCTCCATCAGCCCTTTCCTGTTCACAGATCTCTCTGCCTTTTTCTTAATGATGGGAATAAAATAACCAAAAACGAGGGTGTGAGCTGGCTTAACTTGAAGAACCACTTCCCCCAGAATGTCAAATGCCATCTTACCATTCTATTCATTTTCACAAAAGATCACCTAATCCACAACAGAGAGACCATACTGATTTTCAGGTGATACTTTATAATGAATGGTGTACAGGGTTGAACAGTGTCCAAATCCATGTCTATCTAGAACTTCAGAATGTGACCTTATTTGAAAATTGGGTCTTTGGAAATGTAATTAGTTAAAATAAAGTGATATAGGTTTAGAATGTGCCCTAAATTCGATAAATGATAACTTTATAAGAGAAAGGACAGGGAGATTCAGGTACACAGACACACAAGAAAGAAGGCCGTGTGTCAATGGAAGAAGAGATTAGAGGGATGCTGCTATGTCAAGGACTGCTGGAAGCTACAGAAGCTAGGAAAGAGGAATGGAATAGATTCTTCCTCAAAGCCTCCAGAAGAAATCAAGCCTGGCAATGCTTTGATTCCAGACTTCTGGTCTCTTCAACTGTGAGAAATAAATTTCTGTCATTTTTCACCACTTAGCTCATGGTTAATTTGTTATGACAGGCCTAAGAAACTAATACAAATGGTAAAAAAGGAAAGCTTCATAAACATGGTCATTGTACCAAAAAGTTAGAAAAAAATTAATGTTTAATAATAACAAAGTGGCTGAGTGAAATAATTTAGAGCAAAACTCTCTCCCCTAGTACTTCTTAACTTGATAGTTCTAAAAGGGCAAGAAAAGTTCTAACTAGTAGCAGCTCCACTACTGGAGGGGGCTAACTTAATTTGGAATAAAGCATCTAGGCTAGCTTGAGGTTTCGATACTGGTATGGAAAGAAATAGACCAGCAGGTTTACAAAATATTTAACAGGGAGATTTGGGGAGTCAGATAGCTACAGTGAGTCTTGATAAGCTCACATACACCCCTTGTAGTCTAGAAGTTTGTGCATGCTCAGTGGAGAAGGGCAATAGCTATCCCTGCATTCCCAGATGAATGTGAAACCTAGTACACTCATTAAGGAAACATGAGAAGGCATGTCAGAAAGTGAAAGCTGGGCAGACTTGTAAACTGCCTAAATTTTGAATGTGTTCCCCAACCCACATACAGATCTACTGGCAAGGGTGGATCAAGGTCAGCACAACCTCTGATCAATCACTGTCTCACCATTAAGCTATAATATGTTGACTCAGAGGTAGCCGCTGAGTCAGGGGCCTTAAAAATAAAAACCTTGAGCCAGGCACCTTAAAAATAAAAAATGATTAAAAAATAAAAACTTAAGAGATATTAGGTAAAGTAAAGTGATATCTGGTGTCCACTCCCTCCTCCCCCCACAACTCTGGTGGAGGGGGACCTGATTCTGGGAGCTGGGCACATAATGCGATGCATGGGTCATGTGATGTGGACTTGTGCATCTGGAAGCTATCTAATTGTTACCAACCAATGTCACCCCATTAAATGTAACAATAAATAAATAAATAAATAAATAAATAAATAAATAAATAAATAAATAAATAAAAAGTGATACAGGCTTAGTGTGTGCCCTAAATCCAATAAATGGTATCTTTATAAGAGAAAGAAGAGGAAGATTCAGGTATGCAGACACACAAGGAAGAAGGCCATTGTTGATGGAAGCAAAGACTGGAAGCATGCTGCTATGTCAAGGATTGCTGACAGCTACCAGAAGCTAGGAGAGAGGTACATAAGACAAGAGAGACAGACTCTACAGAATTAGTCTATGTAGGTCACTAGACAAACAAACAAACAAACAAGAAACTACAAAAATAACCTCTGGGATGGAGAATTTGGAATTCAGACCTGCTCCAACATACTATGTAAAATGCATAGTTTTCAACAACAAGAAAGTTATGATATGCAAAGAAATAGAAAAGTGTGACCCATAAACAAGAAAAAAAAAGTACATAGAAAGTCTCTTTTAGGGGGCCCAAATGTTAGACTTAGCAGATAAGAAATATAAAACTGCTACTATAAATATGTTCAAAGAACTAAAAGGTAACAATAAAAATTAAAGTATGTTTTATTGACTATTCAGAAATTATAATGATGAAAAGGAAATTTTGGAACTGAAATGATTCTTCATATATATGGGGAAGCAATGAAATTAACAGCTGAATTTTTAACAGAAATAATGGAGGCTAGAAAACAGTGAAATGATATATTTAAAATGCTGAAAGAAAAAAAAGTCAACCAAGAGTTTTATGAGCAGCAATTTATCCTTCAAAACTGAAAGCAATATTTTAAACTTCACAGAAAAACAAAGGGCAATTCATTGTGAGAAAATCTGCCTCGCAAAAAATAAAAACGGAAGTCTTTTAAGGTTAAAAAAAAATGACACTGTTATGGTGATTCAAAAACCACAGAAAGAAAGAGAACATACCAGTAAAGGTAATTACATAGGTAAGTATAAAAGACAGTTAAAAATATATTCATTACTCTTAACTAATTTAAATAAAATCTGCATGGAAAAACCCCCCCAAAACTAAAGGGGATGCCAGGATAGCTCAATGGTTGAGCAAGGTCCAGGGTTTGATTCCCAGCTCTGGCCCGTGCAAACCCTATATGCACAACTGGTAACTGTGAGGATGGTTCCGTGAGAAAGGTTCCCACCTCCCATGTGTGAGGGTCCCAGTATAGCTCCCACCCCTCACAGCCCCACAACCATCTGTGTGGAACAAAACCATGTCACAACTAATGATGTACAACTATTGAGACTGCTCTGGGCCCTCCCCCTTCTCTCTCTCTCTCTCTCTCTCTCTCTCTCTCCCTCTCAAGCAATAAAATAAATCTTAAAAATGAAACTAGAAATGTTAGGTTTATAATGTATAATGATGTAATATTTAGAATAATAATATCACAAACGAGGGGGAAATAGAGTTCCATTAGGGTAAAGTTTCTGTATTTAACTGGAATTGTTATAATTACTCTAAAGTATATTGTAACTAGTTAAAATGTTTTATAAGAAACTACTAATAAAATAACCTATACAAAACAAAAACAAATAAATTAAAATGGTACCTGAAAAAAAGGAAAACAGCAAGCTGACAGATATAATTTCAACCATAACAACCATTAAATGTAAGTAGGTTAAACACTCCAATGGTAAGGGGGAGGTGGGTGGGAGAGATGGGTGATGGAAAGTGAGCTGATTCTGAGTGGTGAGCACATAAGGCGATGATGTATAGACAATGTAATGTAGAATTGTACACCTGGAAACAATGTAATTGATATCAATTAATGCCACCCCAATAAATTTAACAAAAAAAAAAGATCCAACTAAAAAGACACACTTTAAAGTCAAAGAAACAAATAGGTTGAAACTAGAGGGTAAAAATAACATACCATACAAACAGTAACCATAAGAGAGCTGTAATTACTATACTAATATGAAAAAATAGATTTCAAGACAAAAATGTCACTAGAGACAATGTGGGGCATTTTATAATGACAAGAGTCAACTTATGGGGAAGATATAACAATTATTATAAATATATACATACTAGCAACAGAATACAAAAGTACATGGAGCAAAATTGACCAAATTGAAGCAAAAAGTAGTAAATTCAACAACAGAAGGAGATTTCAATACTACATTCTCAATAATGGATAGAACAACGAGACAGAAAATCAGCAAGGAAAGGACATAGAAAACATTATCAGCTACTTTGACCAGATTGACATCTACAGAGTACTCCACCCAATAGCAGGATACATATTCCTTTTTAGTGTATATATACACCATTCTTCAGGATACACCATATGCTAGGCCATAAAACAAGTCCCATCTATTTAAAGGGATTAAATTATATAATATTATGTACCCGAACTACAACAGAATTAAACTACAATACAACAATAGAAAAAAATTTGAAAAATCTATAAATATTTGGAAATTAAACAAATAATCCATGAGTCAAAGAAAACTTACCAGGGGAATTAGAAACTTTTTAATGGAATGAAAATAAAAACATAATATATAAAAACATATGGAATGACACCAAAGGAACAATCCATGACAGAAATAACAGAGACTTCATTAAAATTAAAAAATTGTTACTCTACAAGACAATGTTAAGAGAATGAGAAGACAAGGCACAGAGAGAAAATACTTGTAAAAGACCATCTTGTAAAGAACTGGTATCCAAAATATACAAAGAACTCATAAAATGTAATAATAAGAAAGAAACTGATTTTATAAATGGGCTAAAGACTTTAATAATCTCCTCACCAGAAGATAATTCCATTTTTTGGAGGTACCCCCTCATACACAGTATTCCAAACAAGTATGGGTTAGCTACAGATGTGCAAGACCATAGGCAAAAACGTTGATATGTTTGTTATAGTAATTTTAAGGGAAGTCTGGTTTGTTAGACTAAAATGTCTTATTCTAAGGTCTTCCAAAATGTCTTTTAATTAGATATTATCAGAATATTTTTCAAATTTATACTATCCATAATTTTAACTAAAACTCATATTAATTGATATTAAAGAGTCATGGATTCGACAGAATATAATGTGTATCATACATGCATATATATCATCAGGAAAAATAATGTGATTTAGGCAATATTTCTCCAAAGTGTATTATATGACATATTGTTCCATGGAACGATAATAAGGAACACACACACACACAATTCAATGATAAAATAGGACTGACTACATAATTTGTGGAGCCCTGTGAAAAATGAAAATGTGGGTCCCTTTGTTAAAAAATTAAGAACTTCAAGATGGCAACAGCAGAGCATTAAACCCAGAAGGGTCTCTTCTATGTGGAATCTATGTGACTGCACAGGTTGCACACTCATGAAACCAATCTTGTGTAAATGGTTTAAGAAATGCTACATTAAAAAAGCATTGCAGCAGGAAATCTCAGAGCATTTTGTATGCTAATACGCATTACAAAACTTCAAGAGTTGCATGTGAGTATAATGTAAAAAAGTCCCCAAATACATTTGGCCAAGGTTTTTTGAATTATGTGAATTATAATGGTCATCCTGTAGGACCAGTGTTCCATAGAACACTCACTGCAAAATGCAGCTCAGGGTGTGCAGATTGGTCATATCTGGGTTTAACACCAATTTGTTAGTCATAGGTCACATACAGCATTTTCCCCACATTTGAGATGAGTTTATTAGAGATAACGATAGATGCAAATGGTGTATTTTCACTAAATCTACTGCCCTTCATTATTTTGTCTTTTACTATCTGGAAGGCTAAACCAGTGGCCTAACATTCCACATGTTTGCTGGATCAGTGTACTAGAAATGGTCTGGCTGAGACTATTAATATATCCCAGGCCACCTTATTTTTTACCCTTTATCTTGTCAATTCAGAAGAAATAATATCCTTACTTACCATTACCCAGTTCCCAAGAAATGTTGTACTTTTTGCTGGCACTGTACTTCAACAGACTCAGGGCACTAGAACTGTTCCAGGAGTTATTGGGATTACGATGCTGTGCATTTAGAGCAAATATCAGGTGGAGTCCAGAGCAATCAGCAAAGTTATAAAGTTTGTCTAGAGACCTGGCTGGGAAGAAGCAGAGAAAGGCTTGTAACTTTCAAATCAACATTCTGACAAAAGGAAAGTATTAGCTACCACAGAAAGCTGTCTATGAACTTCCTGCTAACAGGAATTACACAGAGAGGCTTCTAAAAGAAACTATTATTACCTTTTGGTTTGAGATACATTTCAAAATGACTTTAGAAAGAAGTACACACTATTTCAGACAAAGGTTGCAAATTGGCAACCAAATTTCCTCAACAATATGTTTTACTTTTAAAAAGTGAAATAAAATAAAATAAAAAATTGAACTGCTAACATTTTTAAATGGAATGATATCAAAAGTAGCTGGATTGCTAGCTTTTCTTGAAAAATCAGATCTGGCATTGCTAGGTCTATATTCCTTTATGAAATGATAGGAATAGTGTCAGGAGACAAGGCTGGGAAAGGACTGGCTGGTAAATCATGGAAAATAGCTCAGCCTAGCAGCACTTCCAAAAATGTTCATTTAATTCCACATTTTTAATATTTCTGAGAATGGAAATACCATAACCATTAGTATTAATATGCTCATTGTCAGGTTGATCCCAGATACCACTGCCTCTGTTCACCATGTCTCATATCCATTCTATTCCTTCGTTTCTACTGCTGCCATTCTAGTTCTGGCTCCCATTTCCACTTGCATGAATTAACACAATATCTTGTACTTGCACCTACATCTAAAATTCTTCCAATCCTACCAGAGTTATGTTTCCCCAATCACTTTCATCAACTTTACTCACCTCTCAAAACCGTAGTAGATTTTTAAGACCATTTACTTCTTTAGTTGAAGGCCTCTACAACTCAACCATAATTTCCCCCATAATTTGAGCCTCTCTATTATTGTCAATGAGTTAGTTGTTTGTTATCAGCCAGTTGTTTGTTTTTTTTTTACTTAAAATTGTTTTTGACAGGGAAAGACAGAGATAGAGAGAAACAGAGAGAAGGGGGAGGGCCCAAAGCAGTCTCCATAGTTGTACGTCATCAGTTTTTGACATAGTTTCATTCCACACAGGTGGGCAGGGAGTCGTGCAGGACAGGAACTGGGCCAGGGGCCTCCTGCATGGGAAGCTCACCCGGGTGAGAACCAAACTGGGGTCACACCCCAGTTCAACATATGGGTCTGTACAGTCAGGGGCTGGGATTTGATCCTCAGATCCTGGGACTGCAAGGCAAGTGCTCAAGCCATTGAACCATCCTGGCATCCCCAGTGTTAGCCAGTTCTTTTTATTGCAGAATTCCCTGCCCCATTGGCTTTTGTTCTAATTATTCTCCTCATTTGGGATGCCCTTTTTTCTCTTTTAAACATATCTAGCTCTTATTTGTCCTTTTAGGCAGTGTTTCCCAAGGTATGGATGACATGACTTTTACATATACAGATTGAAATAATTTTTTAGTTTAATAATTATATAGAGCAATTCACATTATCCTATTATTATTCATTATCTAAGCCCCTAGAACAGGGTTTCTCAAATGGGGTTCTGTAGATCACGTGGGGGTAGCTCTACAAGGTGTTCTGCAAAAGGTGATAAGAATGACCAAGGTACCATATTAGAAATTGTTATAGGTCTTTTGGACCTATAAAGTGGAACCATGATCATTTGGTTGAGTCCATTATCAGTTTTTGAGGTGGTATATAGAGGGGCTGACATTTTCATCTTATCTGTATAAGAAAGTATTTAAAAGAAGACTCAAACACAAAGATAGAAATTGTCTCATTTCAGTTAAAAATAAAATCCATGGAAACTTACCTCACATCAACCCAGAATCAAGAAACCAGGCAACAACAACAACAAAAAAGTATAGGTTTTGCATAAACTAAATAAACTTACTTATTTTTAGTTCTAAAATAACAATTAAAATATATATATAGGCTTATGAGAGTCATCATGAAACCAACACATATGTACATTAATTTTGTAATTATCTATGTGAGCCTAATCATGCCACTCAGTAAGAAAATATTTCCTTCAAAGTTTTATATAAAATATTGTCTTAGGCTATAATTTTATTCATATTGCTTTGACATATAGTTTTAATAATTTTATTATCTAACATTGTTAATTTACTTTCATATTAAAAACAACATTAATTAAAATAAATTCATAAACTTTATTTACATAAATCTAACAAACCTACCTTTAGAAAAATTTTATTCCATTTTGGTTTAAACCAGTTACTTAACAAAAACATATTATACTTGTCTTATAAGTCTTCAAATTCTTAAAAAGAAAAGAAAGGGATTAATTTTTAAAAAGAAAGTTAACTACTTCTTTTTCTTTTCAAGAAGAGTTGTCCAAAAAGTCACTTTTAATTTTAAATAGGAGGGAAAACCCTATCCTTGTACCCACCATAAACCACATGCCATACCTCAATAACATTTGTATGATAGAAATTTGTGATAAGACCTTTAGTCCTATTTGAGCAAGGTACAACAAAAAAGTCATATAATAAATTTAAAAAATGAAAAACTGAAGTTTCTTCTATTTATATCTCTGATGTATACATTAGAGTTGGTACCCTTTGTGGTAAGGAGGCAATCTACCAAAGAATAGACTAAGAAATTGGTCAAACTGAACAATAAATAGATAGATAGTTAGATAGATAGATAGATAGATAGATAGATAGATAGATAGATAGATAAAATCACTGTCTAGTTCAAAGATTCTTGGTGATTATTGTTGGATTATAATATCTACAACTAAGTGATCACACTGACATAGATAAGCTTTAGATATAATTTTTGTCAGAGGTTCCCTGAGACTTGGGAATTATTTCAAGTGTTCTTCAGTACAGAAAGTTTGAGAAGGCTTTCCTTGAGTTAAAGAATGCACAGGAAAATAAGTTATCCAAACACCAAAGCACTCACTGTTGAATTGAGAGCTGATTTAAATATTCCTTCCACATGGCAATGTCCTCACTAATCAAATCAATGATGTTTTTAATTTCTGCAATATAATGCAAACCCAGTTTAAATCTATTGGAAAGCCAAGTTACAAATCTGAACAAAAGAGGCAGAATTTCATGAGCAAAAAAAACCAAAAACAAAACAAAAAACAAACTGTAGACTTGTTGGGGTTACCACTATATAATAACTATAAATGTGTAATCATTTTGCTCTCCTGTACATGTGAAACTAATAAAAATAAATAAATAAATTAGTTATTCTTAAAAAGTAAGGGAAGCTGGGATGGCTCAGCGGGTTAAGTGCTCCCTTTGCAGCACCAGAGACCGAGGATCAAATCCTAGCTCCGGCCCAGGCGGACCCATATGCTGAACTGGGGTGTGCCCCCAGTTCAGTTCTTGCCGGGACCTATGTGGGAGGCTCCCGGCCCAGTTCCTGCCCTGTGCAGCCCCACACCCACCTGTGTAGTGAAACCATATGGAAAACGAATGCTGTCAACTATGGAGACTGCTCTGGGCCCTCCCCCTTCTCTCTGTCTCTCTCTGCCTGTCTCTCTCTCTGTCAAAAAACAATAAAAATAAATCTTAAAAAAAAAAAGTATGATAACTGCTCAGATCACAAGAAAATCCACTAACAAATAAGGATTTAGAAGAATTAGATCAGTTAACTATACAAAAGAAAACTCACAAGAATGATAACTAAATAGGTTGCTCATAGAACAATTGGAATATTAAAAGATTAAGAGAGGTCTATTTTGAAGTCTTTTAATATTTATGATTGTGCCACAGAAGTTAAATTATTTTATCAGAAAAATACCCACTATTCAATTAAATGCTGTGTTCAAATGGTTCATAGCTGCAACAACAGCTTATTATTTAAGTATACAAGAAAACATTTATTTTCATAATTTTTAGTTTAATTTATAAACTAAAATCCTAATCAGACTTTTGCATCAAAAGTTAATATGAATGACTGATACTCTTTTTAGGTAGACTGATTCCCTTTCAGTGACATTTTTCTAAAACTACAGCAGGTCCTCAAATAACATTGGTTTTGATCAATATTGTTGTTCTAACACTGATGGGATGACGTAAAAAGTTAACTCTTGTATATATCAAGTAGCCTATGGTAAAGCTGGTTTTGTTATGCATTGTTTTGCTTGAAGTCGCAGAACCTATCAACAATTTAAAAGAGGACTTACTGTAATTATCTCCATATAGTGAAAATTTCCTGTGTTTATTTCCTGTATATTAGAAAAATATATAGCAAACACAAAAGCACATCAAAGCTGTGATTTTGTAAATTTGAGGCTTGAGACAAGGCAAAAGACATTTATGAAAAAAAAGTATCAATGTAAAGGCAAGTGTGGAGAAATAGAAATATATATGGTTTGTTAACATGGCAAAAATGGAAAATTAGAGTTCTAGAAGTTTGGGAAATACTTCATTAAGGTTAAGTCCTGCCTCCTCTATGAAGTCATTCCTGAACACACCAACTTCCCTATGATGACCTCAATTTCTCTAAATTCAGGGTTCATGTTATTGGCATCTAAGTGCACAGTGACATTTCCTGTGACATTGTCTTACTTTGGGAATTACCTTTTGATTTAGTCACTTCTTCAGAATGAATGACTCCTTTCCCAGTTAAACTGTTAAGTTCCTTAATGTTGGTTCTTTATCTCATTATATCCTTCACAGCATCTATTAAAAAGCAATATCTTGCTTAAAATCATGCTGAAGATTTCTCACAACCCAAATCTTTTTTGTTGCATAGAAGTGGTCTAGTAAGAAAATGAAAGGTCCCCCAGAGGGATCTAATAGTTATTACTGGTATCTCAAGAGATGTACTCTAAAGTTTATTAGAAAATTACATGTTTGAATAGAGAGCACTTAGTTGATGTTCAACAAATGTACGTGTAATCTTTCTTGCAACATCTACTGTCAGGTTCCATCCCAAGCAAGCCAACTTAAAGTTGACGTTGTACTCTCTCCACCAGAGGGTGCCAATGTCTCTGTGTCCTCTAGACAGGCTCCCTGGCACCTCTTAGGAGTACAATTCTAAGGAGCCCTGTGTAGCAGGCAATTGAAGATGAGGAGCTGAGGCTTGAGATGCAAGAGAGAATAGGCTTTGGAATCATGCATATTGTGCTGATAGTTGATTCTGTGAAAGTTCAGAGGACAAAAAGACTAAAGAAGAAATAAGATATATGAGGTCTGACAATTAAGTTCGTGAACTCATCCTAGAAAAAGTGCTACATACCTCATTGCTGAATATCACTATAATCACCTTCAGCATAGTCTCCTTGGGAAGCTAGGCACCCATGCCAGTGCCTAGTCCACCCTTCAAGGCAATTTTGGAACTCTTTTTCTGGAATGACCATCAAAGCCATCATCGTATTACCCTTGATGTTCTAAATGTCATCAAAATGTCCTCCTTTCAATATTTACTTATTTTTGGGTAAAGAAAAAAGTCACTGGGAGCCAGATCAGGTGAGCAGGGAGGATGTTGCAATACAGCTATTTACTTACTGGCTGAAAACTCCCTCACAGACAGCACTGTGTGAGCTGGTGCATTGTCGTGATGCAAGAGCCATGAGTTGTTGGAGAAAAGTTCAGGTCATTTTCATCTAACTTTTTCATGCAGCCTTTTCAGCATTTCCAAATAGTCAACTTGGTTGTCTGTCCAGTTGGCACAAATTCATAATGAACAATCCTTCTGATATCAAAAACGATTAGCAATATTGTTTTTACTCCTTATTGGACTGATAGAACATTTTTGGTCATGGGGAACTGGCTGACTTCCATTATGCACTTTGACACTTTGTTTCAGGGTCATATTGGTACACCCATTTTTCATTATCAGTGATAACACGGCCCAAAACATTGTCTTGCCTCTCCAAAAGGTCTTGACAAACTCAAGTTCTGACATTCTTGTGATGGCACACAAAAACACCCAACAACAATAATGAACACCACTCAGCAAGACACCACCACACACTGACACAAACACAGCTGTGAGACACCAATATACCACGGTTGTGAAATCTTACCACATTGTTTGTACAGTGCTGTCAATGTAAGCTCATGGTGGCAAGCTTGCAAACTCACTTGTCAGACCTTGTATGAGTAAAATATTTGAATGGGCAGAATACATAAATCCAGAATCCAGAAATAGCTACCAGCTGAAGCTATAATTCCAAGTAAAATATTTTGAAAGGTTGGGAGAGGTACAGAGCTTTCAAAGAGGGAGAGTGGAACTGTCAGAGGGATTTTCTGATTTACAGGTACTAATGCCCTCAAAGCAGTGTATCCCAGCCCTTCCCGCTGCACCCTTTTCTGCTGAGCACCTATTGGCTTTTGAGCCTCACCTTCCTTAACTCCCTCTCTGGGATTAGCTTCTCCTTTTTAACCCGATTTTTGTTTATTTATTTTCCCAAAAGTAGTGAGTATCCTACTTTCCACCATTCTTTAACAGGTACATTTAACATTTTCTTAATCTTATGTAAAGTGATATACAAACAAAACTTATAAACATAGCTCCATCCTTCACTTTCCAAACTGAAGGTCACCTCTAAGTTCCTCTTCTATAGAATTATGGAGCCATTGTGTCACCTAGGTATTAAATATTTTTTGTTGAGTAATTTTGGCTTCCACTGTGCTTTCCCAGAGGCAGGATGAGGCATTAAATCTTCTATATAACTCAATATCTAGGAAATCATCCTACCCTAAACAGGCCCATTTTTATTACATTTTACCCCATTGCATTGGGGGTAGGGGTGGGGCAGTTGCCTCAGAGGACTGATAACAAATTATTAATTGAGCTGTGGTCAATAAGACTGACCTCTACATTTTATTGTTCATGTGATTTAATAATATGTTCATATTCTCATCTATTCACAATTAGAATAAGCTGATACTACTCTATTATACACAGCACCAGTTTCCCCGTTTGGAGTCACCAGTACTGTCATCCAAACGCTAAATATAAGGAGCATGTGTCTATCTCCTTTGCAACACAGAAAAAGCAATCTCCCTTCACATGAAGGTTTTGAAAGAACAGTCACAAAACAAGTATTTTAGCCTTTATTTTTATTTTTTTGTCAGTTTACTCGTAAATACGAGTAAGATTAGACTGAGTCCTTAAAACAAATACACGATGTTTTCTGTGTGATACTTGCTTGCACTGATCAAGAACTTTGGGCCACATTAGAACTCCCCATCATTCCTCAATGAGCACATTATTCCATGGTTCCTTGTTGTTCTAAGCTTTCAATGTTTTCTTGGAATATTCTTCTTCCTCTTTTCTTTATTCTTCATAACCTAGGTCAATGACCTCCTCTGTGAGCTCTCTCTTGATTCCCTAAGGTAGAGACCATGGGGCTCCTCCTCTGGTCTCTCCCAGCTATATATCAATTCCTGTAACAGCAACAGCCAACCATGTTATTTATCATTGTTCAGCTCTGTCTCCCACTCTAATGGCAAACAAGAGCAATTGCCAAAGAGAAGGTACCATGTCTACATTTTTAGCATCAATTTCAGTGTCTGATACAGAATAAGCTTTAATAAATGTTTAACTCATACAAGTGTTATTTAGGCCCACTCAATGCTACTTAAAATCTGTCTGCACCCTAAACACCCAACCTCCATTATCATTATTCATTATAGCCAATTCTCTCTAGATTATGTCTACTATTCCATGTTGTTAAATACATTCAAATAATATGCTCATTGCTTTACATGTTCAGTTTGGAGTGAATAATACAGGAAAAACATAGGTGATAACCCAATAAAGATTGGAGTAACAAAAATTTCTAGGGGAAGTCTAGAGAAGAAATATAAGAGTGAAACAGAGTGAAGTGAACTCTGAACCAGCTCTCTGCCTTAGTAATTCAGGAAAAACAATCAGTTAATGGGGAAACATTTGATTTAGTGAGTACAACCAATAAAAAGGGGACATTTTAAATGTAGCTATTAAGAGGGAACAGTTTGAAAATTGCCTAGGAGGAAAACACAGTTATTTTGCAAAGAGTGAAGATATCTCTAAGCTAAAAGCAAATTTTAATATAGAGAGAAATATCTCCCATTTAGTCAGGGCAATGAAACCTTAATGGCATAATAAAGAAATCAGCATAAATGTCTATAATTTGACTGAAGCTGTTGAAGGAAAATTAGACTTTGGAAATGTTTGTGAATATAAATTACAACACTATCAGAAGACTCTGGGCTAGAGATTAATGAATGCATTAATCAATTTAACTAGAGCAAAGGGAAAACTAAATGCCAGAGAGTATAATGGGACCTCGGGATTCCAACAGAAGTTCACTTAAATGGTGACAGGAAAAAGCAAAAGACACACTGACATTAGTAAATAGACTAGGATTGCCTGTTTTAAGAAATGTGTCCTTAAGAAAATGATTAGAAAATATGCAAATTAAATTTATAGAGGATAGTTTGTAATTATCTATTAAAGTTTTAAATGTACATTCCCTTTGACCATGCAATTCTCTGCTAGATATTTTTAAATATATATACAAAATCTCTCCAAGATATATGTACAAAGATTATCATTGCAGTACTTTTTTTAATAGCCAATAACTAAAAACAATCCAAATGCCTATCATATGATGATGACTAGTTAAACAAATCATTAAGTTCTATATTACAGAAACATTTCAGTAAGAAAAGGGAGAAGGCTAGAATAAACCCTGTGGAGTTGAATTGGAACTGGAGGTATCAATATAACTCATGGTTTTTAAAATATGTACATACAGATAGTTAGATACAAAAATATAGATGTGTATATGGGTGTGATAGACATCTGAGCTGGCAATGACATTCCGGTATCAATGAGCACACCTAGCACCGAGATCTTGGTTTCTAAATATTATTCTCTAATGAAAGGAACCAGAATATTTTAAGAAATGGCTTATGCCAGAGGTAGGTCAGAGATAAGTCTAAAACATATTGTGGCACTAGAAAGTAAGGAAGTGCTCAGAAATGATGAAGTCATGTCAAAAGGATATAGGAGCTAACCTGAAGGAACCACCAATGGACAAAACTGAAACAATTTGAACAACAGAATAAATAATAATAGCATTAGATTATTACTCACATAATAAAATAAATACCCAAAAGTCTTCTTGTATAAATAAGTAACTGACTAAATACATAAAATAGAGAGAAGGGACAGCTGTTTCTCCCAGTATACCAATTTTTAAAAAATGTAAACGAATGAACATAAAAAATTGTCATTAGGTAATACCTCAGTAGTAATTGTTGCAGTCAAGATTATTGATGGATGCTAAAATTAGTATGTGAGAGTATGATGACAAAAAAACCCAAAAAAAACTTAGATTGCCTCAAATGATCTCCCTACAAGATATTCATGAGTTACAGAAATAAAAATAGTAATTTTACAGAAGAGAAACCTGGCAGATATCATCTTACCCTTGTGATCAAAATTAACCTTAGTGGACATATTGTTATAAGTTATTTGAGATGAAGTTCTGAGACAAGTATAACATCACTTTAGTGGTATTTTGACTGAATATATAAAACCTCAATTTAATTATTAGAAAATATCACTTAAAAAAAAAGGGGGGGGGGGTGGCGCAGAGCCGGGATGACTCAGCAAGTTGAGCACTTGTTTTGCTGTTCCAGGGGCCAAGCATTGAATCCCAATTCTGGCTATGTGGACCCATATGCTGAACTGGGGTGTGCTTCCCATGCAGGAGGCTCCCAGTCCAGTTCCTGCCCTGAATGGCACCCGCCCACTTGTGTGGAACAAAACCATGTAGAAAACTGATGACGTACAACTATGGAGGCTGCCTGGGCCCTCCCCATTCTCTCTGTCTTGTCTCCTCTGTCTCTGTCAAATACAATAAAATAAATCTTAAAGGTAAAAAAAAAGAAAACATCAGACGACCCAAATTTAAGGAACATTCTACAAAATAACTGGTGTGAACGCTTCAAAGTGTCCAAGTCATGACAAAGAATAAAAGACGGAGGAACCACCACAGATTGAAGGAAACATAATAACTAAATGCAATGTAGAACAAAGGAAGAACAATGGTGGGAAAATTGGCCAAGTTTGAGAAAGGCCTATAGGTTAGTTAATAGTATTGTATCAATGTTAGATTTTCTTGTTTCTATAATTATACTATAGTTATGTCAAATGTTAACCTAGAAGAAGCTGTATAAAGTATAAAAATTCTATGAAATATATATGAAATTACAAGTTAATAAAATTTGATAACCTTTTCCATAATCTTAAAATTTAATATAAAATGTTTTTAAAAAGAGCAAAGTCGATCTTTATACATTTATAAGAAAAAATATCAAGATATATTGTTGTTTTTATAAACTTATAATAAAAAAGCAATTACCATGATAGTATAATATGATCTCTTCTGAGTGATATGTTCATGTATACATACATATATGCACACACATACACAACCATATGTTACATATATTGGGTATATGAATAACCATTTTGTTGTAAGGAAGCACAACTGTTAAGACTAGTAATTTCGGACAAGAGAAAGTGAGGGTAAGAGAGCCTGCATTTCTACATAAACAGGGCTTATCTAGGCAGAAACTATGGTTCTTTCCTATACCTTTCTATATTAAAAGAAATAGAAGAAAATCTGGAAATATTTAAGATGTAATACTTAGTACATAATTTAAAAGTACGCTTTTGTGGAATTTTTAAATTGTCTTCATTACTTCAAACTTCTATATAAACTATGTTCTTTGAATACAATTCTCAATATTTCTATGAGTGTGGTTCACACGAATTTTGGAATGAATAAGTTCTCCATTCACTGCTAGCAAACAATAGAACTTAGCACTTTTGTAATGAAACAATGAACATGTGAATTACTCTTATCTAGGCTTAATGAAAATTTCACTAAGAATCATATTAACTGTCTCAAGCTCCAATGAATGTCACAAACAGTTATACTCAGTCCTCTATGCTTTTATTCATCCAGTTTCCTCACCTTGAAATGTTCTTTCCCTTTACTGTCCAGTAATCTATAATATGTTCTTCTTATATAAAGTTTTCCTTTATTCTGGAATAGAGATTTATAAACTTTTTCTGTAAAGAGCCATGTAGTAAATATTTTAGGTTTTGTGAGCCACATACTATCTTGTTTACAAACTCTTTCTCTTCTTCTTTTAAAAAATAACTCTTGAAAAACATAAAAAGCATTCTTACCTCATAATGAGTTCCCAACCCGAAGGCCATGAACAAGTTAATGCAGAATTCCAGACATTATTCCATTTCTAGCATGAATACATAACATATGCCATACACATATGTACTGATACTTTCTGAATAGCTATAGATACTTCTGGGATTAACACAAAACCAAATTACTTTTTAAAGCATTATTGAGTTATAATAATTTCCTGTCCTTATTAGTTTTCTTAATCATTGAATACCAAAATTGCAACAGGTCTTATATGGAGTGCCCATTATATGCCTCAGTATCAAAAAGGAGTCCTCACACATGAACTCAGAAAATGTAACTTCCATGCATTCTATTAAAAGAATCAAAGTTGCAATTCAGCCAAATAACAGAGGAAGCCAGGGCGTCCAGACAAAGTAGATCAAGCTCAGAAAGCAACAATGGAAAGCCCAAAGAATAAGACTTACACAGATGACCTAAAGGGGAATGAGTTTACATTAGATGAAAGGGTTAGACAAATGTGTGAATGTAATTAAGACACATTTGGTAAGGAAAATGAAAGCAACTTAAAAAACTGAATAACAAAGTCAAGTCTAAATATGAAGTAATCTGAAATGTGACAGGTTCCTAAGAAGTTAAAGGAATATAAAGAAAAATTTGTTTGACCTTAATGATAAAAATTCTTCTTTGAGTAGCCCAGGGTTTGTGACATTAGATTACAAAGTGGATAATGTCCATCTAGCATAGATCTTGTCACAGCAGTAAATGACTTTGATATGTCATAATTATGTAAATCCTCTTAATTGTTTTTTAATTTTTGGACACTTTCTATAGTAAAGCATAGATGATTTGATGGGGATGGCAGAACACAAAATAAATAACACCAACGATAAGGTAAAAGTAAATGTGCTGCTAAAAATGGCAGATTTTTGAAAGGGGAAGTAAATAAAAGGATAGTAGTATTTATATCTTCATCTTACAGAGCAGATCATCAAGAAATTCAGTCAAAATTTCACAGAATAAGAAGTACAAGTTATATTATTTTAAGTTTCAATAATAATAGCCATTCTAAAATATTTACATATTTAAATACATTCATTAATATATTATTAGTTTATATGTTTGATACATAGGATATAATATATATCCTTTATTAAGTATATTTATATCACAAAGAAATCAAATGTTAGGAGGAAAAGAGGAGAGAGGAGAAGGTAGTTGTGTGAACTAAAATCCTCATCTTTCGTGGCAAAAAGTCAACAGAGATAAAGTTGAATAAATGAAAGAGGTATGAGCATATTATCTAATCAAGATATAATATATAAAAAGTTGAAATGGACAATCTTACATGTCAGCAATAATCAATTAGAAAACTGCAAAATAAAGATAAAAATAAACAAAACAGGGAAAAGCCGGGACGGCTCAGCGGGTTGAGCGCTCGCTTTGAGGCCACGAGGACCGAGGATCGAATCCCGGCTCCGGCCCAGGCAGGACCCACATGCTGAACTGGGGAGTTCCCACAGTTCGGTTCTCTAGCTGTCTCTGTCTCTGTCTCTCTCTCTATCTGTCAAAAGTAAAATAGAAATAAA
>PVKE010020377.1:0-15745 GCA_004027555.1 Craseonycteris thonglongyai
GTTTATTTCTTATCTTTCTATCCTGTTTCATTGACCTATGTGTTTTGTGTCAGTACCATACTGGTTTGATTTCTATAACTTTGTAATATATTTTGAAATCATGTAGTATGTTACCTTAAGGTTTTTTCTTCTTTATCAAAATTGATTTGGCTATTTGGGGTCTTTTGGGTTCTATACATATTTTAGGATTATTTGTTCTAGTTCTGTGAATTTCTATGGGGGTTACATTGAATCTATAAATTGCTTTCAGATGAATAGATGGGCTACCATACTCAACAGTGAAAAGCAGAAAGCTTTTTCTCTAAGATCAGGAACACAGCAAGGATGTCCTCTTTTGCCACTTTTATCAACATAACATTGGACGTCTTAGCCAAAGTGACTAGATAATAAAAATAAATAAAATGCATCTAACTTGGAAAGAAAGAAATAAAAATGGTCAGTATTTTGAGATGACATGACACAATATATAGAAAACCCTAAAGACGCCACTAAAAACAAAGGACAAAGAAACAAAAAACAAAACTATTAGAACTACAAAGAAATTCATTAAAATTGCAGAATACAAAATTACTATAGAGAGATTTGTTACATTTCTATATACTATTAATTAATTGTCAGAAGGATAAATTAAGAAAACATTTTCATTTACAATTGCATCAATAAGAATAAAATATTTAGGAATAAGTTTAACCAAGGAGGTGAAAGATCTGTACACTGAAAACTATTAAAGGAGGAATTACTTGGTTTTTAAACGATTTTAATAAGGTATAAGTGTAAGGGCTTTGGAGTCATACTGGTTTGAATACCAGATTTGCATGAACAGCTGCATATGCTCCAGCAAACTATTTCACTTTATAGAAACGGCTTTCTTATCTATAAAGTGGAATTGTAATACAGAATTGTATAATAGTTAGATCTTAATAAATTAAAGTACAGGCTTTTACAAGTAAGTCTACATGAGAAAAGTACTCAAAAATTTTCTCTGCTATTATGACTACTTATACCAGTGTAGAATCTATGGAGTTCTAATGTTAGAGGAGATCTATACCCAGGTCACCAGACTTTGTCAAGTAAATGCCTTGCTGAAGTTGTGTAACTATGAATATGACTATTTCTGCATCCAAAAGAAAATGAACCCTTGGATTTCACTGACTTTGTCTTCAGGTTGGATTGTTGACAGACTATATTTCCTCATTAGGGTGTCATGGAGAAGGTCAGTCTAGAGTGGAGCTTTCAGGTAACTGTGAGGCGTCCCTTTGAGCACCCAAAGGCAACACATTCGGTGATGCACTGCTGAAAGATGCTTTTCATATTACCTTTGGTCAGATTCCTAGAGCTAACCCACGGTTTTACTTTAGTTCCAGTTATTACCAATTCCATATCCTTACTTGCTATGGAGAAGGAAAACTGATTGCCAGCCAAAGTAACAACATACAATGAGAAAATATTTGTTCATGAAGATATTGTCACTCTGTAAAAGACCCTTTGAATAAAAGGGAAAAAAGTGTCAAAGAGTTTTAATGTTTATTTTCTTAAAGCAACCTGTTTTTTAGTTGTAATATTTTTAAAAAGTTGATTCATGATAAAAACCTTGGTGAAAAATTCTTAAACTCTAAATAGAAAAGCCACTCTGTTCAATTAATCATGCTATTGAGGAGATTTTGTATTGCACATAACTCAAATCATGTTTCAACCTATGATTTTCTTATTTGTAGCTATTCTCATTATTATTTGTATCATTATAATTTTATTTCTATTTAGTTACATTCAACCTTAAGCATTTTGCTTTTTCTAGTTTTTTTGTTTTTTTTTTAATGACAGGTATGTATGTTAGTTAACTTTCTTGAATTGCTTCCTTTTATAATACTTTGAGAGGCAGAATGAGAATTATAGGTTTGATTTAAAAAATAATACAAAAGGCTATCCATGCATTGTTGACTTCTGTTTACAGTATCCATACTATAAAGTAATTATATTGATTTTTGATATTTTATAATATATTAAGTGGGAAATATAGATGTATTGGTATTTAATAATTTGATAACATGCTAAATGAGAAATCATTAGGATGTTCTTTGCTAAATTTTAATTGTGATGAATAAAGTTCTTAAAATATATATTCCAACTTTATAGTGACATGAACAAATCAATATTTAAAGTTTTTCTTTCATACTGTCATGTCAAAACAGTTATTATTCTACAGCTATTTACTTTGAGGAAGAACGGATCAGAATTAAGTGAAACATTATTATTTTTGTATGTTTGTATGAGATACATTTAAAGTATATGACATTGTCAGATATATGAGGGCTGTCTGGAAAAAGTCCAACCATAGTGCCTCTATTTTTCGTATTACATTGCTGGATACTTTCTGGTCAGCCCTTGTATATAATTTAAATTATAATGTAATTGTAGCCACAGTAGTCAAAGCAGCAATAAAAACAATAAATATAAATCTTGTGCCAGGGACTGGACTAAATGAATTACATATATTATTTCAGTAAATTTGCATCTCAATTGTATTTTTCAGTACCCATTTTATTGATATAAAAGTTAAGGCTTATGAAAAGTTAACTGACTTATAGCGGTCACCCAACTGGTAAATGATAGAATCAGAACTGAAACCATGAACTGTCTGGCTACAGTTTTCTTTTATTTCATTCTTTTTTGTTGTTGTTGTTCTTTGCTATGACTCTTTAGCTTGGTAATTCACTTTAGAAAAATATAGAATACAGTGTAATTTTGAACAACTTTAATAATATTGATGAATACTATTTGAGAGTATCTTTATGTACGTTATGTGCTTTTTTTTTAAATTAATTAATTAATTTATTTTTGACAGAGAGAGAGAGAGAGAGAGAGAGAGAGAGAGAGAGAGAGAGAGAGAGAACTGAACTGGGGGAGCTCCCAGTTCTGCATATGGTTCTGCACGGGCCGGGGCCGGGATTCGATCCCTGGTCCCTGGCACTGCAAAGTGAGCGCTTAACCCACTGAGCCATCCTGGCTTCCCCACGTTATGTGCTTTTATCCACGTTACTGCAGTGTATAGCACTCACGGAAGGAGATATAATACCGCAATACACATCAGTTGAAACTGAAATCTGAAAGGTTATTCATTCAATCATTTGACAAATATAAGTTGATTACCTACTATAGGGCCAGGCACTGTGCAACAGACTCTGCCTATTTTACTGCCAAAATTACAGGGTGAGAGAAGCCAGGTCTAGGCCCAGAATCCCTGATTCTTATGCCAGGATTTTTTTGCTCAATATCACATACTTTAGAGAAATCACACAAAAAATCTAGTACTAAGTAAAATTAAAAGTACTAACAAATATTATATTGAAAAATGTGATCTTTTGTTACTTAAATAGCCAAGTAGAATTAACTTGCTGTACATAGAAAAAATATTTTTCAAACCTCAATGTCTTAAAAAGAAGCAAGCCTATTACCAGTAAACAGAATCTAAGGAAGTCTTTTACTCTAAAAGACATAGAGCAAAGGTAGAACTAAGCTTTAGTAAAGCTTAGAGGCTCTTTCAGAAACCTGCTTGTGTAGCTGAAGGGCCCTACTAATATAGAGGCTCCAGTGATTTTAAAGGAAATATCTAAAAAGTTTTACGTTGTACACTGGACGCTTTTCAACACTCATTAATTATTTGTGTTGTATTCAGGAAATAAGGGTAGAAGTTTATACAATTTTTCAAAATTAAGTTGTTTGATCTGTCAAAATCTTGACTTCTGACCTTATCTTACTTCTTCAATTGTGTACTAACAAGGTTGTGTTTAGTATTTACTCTATTACTGTTCACACCAAACATGGTGTGGATCCAGGTTATAATAAGAGTCAATGGAGACACATTTTATAACATGGAAAATAACAGAGAATTCCAAGACCTGGTATAAAGACCCCTTTGATTCATTGCTTTGAATCTACTCAGCATATTAAGTATTAGAAAATTATTCAAGTTTATTTTTGAGAAATATTGACCAATATTTTACAACTGCTTTTACTTTTACCAAATAATCTGCAGTAATTATGAAATGAATATTGTAGCAAAATGTAGATCTAAGTTTTCTGGTCCACCATCATAGTTATTGGCATTTACCCATCAATTCACATATACAAAACACCAGATAATCAAAGTGAAATAACAAAAATGGAAGAAAAATTAAAGACTTGTAAAGGTTGTGCTGTACTGAAAATTCACTATCTTCCACAGCTTATATGTATTTGGTGCTCATGAAGGGTAAAACAGTATGCTAGTAGCATTTCAAGAGCTAATTTACTTAATTTTCACTGTGACTCTCTTTTGCTGATGAGGAAAGTGAGACCCAGAGATGTTAGGTCATTTGTTCAAGGTCCTACAACTTGTAAGAGCAGGAAATAGAGTCAGAGTCCTGTGGTATTTTTGTAAATGCTACTGAGGAGCTTGTCATTGGGGTATTGTTTGGACTCTGTAAAATTCTGTATATTTTTTCCCCAATATTTCACATATTGGATTTGGAATATTTTACTTCTTTATTAATGCTTTATAGTTTAAGGGAAAATCTCTACTAATGGGTTTACAAAGGTCTTATCCCTGGAACTGGACTCTTACAGGCCTTCTGAATTAGCTTTTTCAAGGAGGCAAATACAATACTTACAAGAGAAAGAAGCACTGTGCAGACCCTAAGGTTGCTCACCTTCATGCCATGCACCGTAATTGGTCAATAATGAGGAATGCAAAGACAATCTGTGTTGATTCTACCTTAAAAGATTGGGCATGAATAGGAGTAACATTTGGCAAAATAGAAGAAGCAGAATATCAAAGTTGCAAACAGTAAAAGGCATCAAAATCATTGGTTGAAGATTGGAACAAACTAATAGTGATTTTTATATTGATACTGGAAAACTACCAACCGGCTGGCCATTATAGAAGGCCACACAAGCAGGACTGTACTGCAGTTTAAATATGAGTGCCTTTCCCCAGCTTTCCTGACCCAGATCTGGATTTCCCAGTGAATCTCATGGGAAACTTACTAAAGTGGAAGTTTGGGCTACAGAGCCATCTACAACCTACAAGTTAGGAAATTCCTGCTGCTGCACATAGAAATTCTGGCAGATAGCCTCTGCTTCATCCTGCTAGTTATGGTTGAAATCTCCTCTGTGTTCTATATAACATCGAACACTCTACACTTAATACACATCTCTTGATTTGTAGCAGTTACAGCCCTAATCTCTTGCATGTGTGAAGTTAGTTTCTTTCACATACCTCACTCATTGCCTTTATATCACATAATAAATAAATAAATAAATGCATTACTTCTGCTCCTCAGGGACCTTATAAATTAAAGGCTAAGACCTTGGGATAATTACTTTTCTTTCCAAAAGAAAATATTTCTGGGACAACATTTCTTAAACCAAAATGCTAAAGTACAAAAAGACAATTGAGTTTCAGCTTCCCTCCCCTCTGTTCTCAAAAACCAACAAATGGAATCAAAGAGGTAGTGAAGAAAGTAGGTATTGTTAATATATCTACCTTTAGCTAACTAGCTGAGGACTAATCTCTGCTTTGAAAAGTAAGTCGAGAGGTAGATACAGAGTAAAGATAAGCATTTAGGATTCATCTGCTATCTTTTAAAAATTCTATTTTTTTTATTTGCCTCGTTTTTTCATCTAACCACTTCCACTGTCTACCTAGAAGCCAATTGTAATGTAAAGAGAAGTATAAAGAATGTCAATATCTGATTTCTAGTTATTAGATTGAGATGTACTTAGGAAGTCAGATGATAAAATTATTGTTTATGGCTAGGTCAAAAATCATATTTAATTTTAATTTGACTAACTTCATTGATATATAATATAACTAAAGGACACGCTGAATTGTAATTATTTAATCCTCAGCTACATTCAATCATTTACACTTTTTAATTGAACTGTCAGTATTTTCCTATGTGTATTTAATTGAAAGCATTTCTGCGTTATTTTAAGAGGTTTTATCTGCAATTTTGTAGTCAAATAAATTTGAACTGTGCTGAGAAATGGTAATTAAATAGATTTCAATATTTTTAAGACAAGACTTTGTAGTATCTTTATTATGCAGATGGGCATTGTGAATCTCTGCAAGAAGGAGTGGGTTTATATAGTTTCACGTGCACATTGCTTTCTGGGACCCTCCTAACAGAGCACCACAGATGCCTGGTGTTACGGGGAACTCACTATGAGAATCACTCTTCCCCATGGACGTTGTTTTATAAGAGCCATTTTGGAAATATGGCCAGCAGAGCATTATCTAATAAGCAGAACATAATCTAAATTGCTGACACTGTGGTCACTTTATATCCAATATTAAAAGGAAGTAAGAAAAAAAGTTTGTCTAGAATCAACCTTTGCTGAGATTATATATATCCTTCCATGCTTTTTAAATACCAGTATATTTTTTTAATAGAGTTTAGCAATGTTTATGCAATGTTGTATTCTCAGATTATTCTTGATTTTTTAGCATATGGTTTTTCTCATTTGTTCATTTCTTTCTTTTATTTATTTTTTATTGTTTTTGACAGAGAGAGAGATATATATATATATACAGAAACAGAGAAGGGGAAGGGCCCCAAATAGTCTCCATAGTTGTACATCATTGATTTTCCCACATAGTTTCATTCCACAGGTGGGCAAGGGGCTGCACAGGGCAGGAACTGGGCCAGGGTCTCACCCCGGTGAGAACTGAACTGGGGGCACTCCCCAGTTCAGCACATGGGTTCGCATGGGCCAGGGCCAGGATTGGATCCTCAGTCCCCAGGGCTGCAAACCGAGTGCTTAACCCACTGAGCCATCCCTGCTTCCCTCATTTATTCTTTATGAGACTATTTTTAAAATAAATTTATTGAGGTAACAATGGTTAGTAAAATTATATAGGTTTAATCATACATGTGTTGCCTTGAGTGCTCACCACCCAGAATCAGTTCTCTTTCCATCAAACATTTTTAATGACAATAATATTTCAGTCAAGTAAATTGTTGCTTACATAAACATTCTTTTAATGTTGAACATTTAATTTTTTCAGTTTTTACTTTTATATAGTCTGTTGATGTAGAGATCTTTATACATAAATATTTGTAAACATTTCTGATAATTTCCTTACAATCAGTTCTTAGAGAAAAAGTTATTAATAGAAGGTATGATTGTTTTATAGACCTCTTGAAAAATATTGCTAAATTCTATTTCAGTAAATTTATTTTAATTTCTATTTTCACCAACAGCAAATGCTAGTGCTATTTTATCAGAGTGTAATCTAAATTAAATATAAATATTTACATTTTGATAATCTAAAATTTATCTATTTTAAAATTTGTATTTCTCCTGAGATTGACTCTCTATACATCTACTGGCCACTTAATCTTTTTGGGAAGTTCTATGTTGATATTTTTGTTCATTTTTCTATTTGCTAATAAATTACTCCCGTGACTAAATATTTAATAATTATTCACTTTTATCTTTTTTATTTTTTATTCTTTTTAACAGTCATGAGAAAAGACTTCTAGATATATAAGTGTTTGGAAAATATACTGCCCACATTTTATTTTAGAAATGAATGCTCAAAGATATACTATAGCTGATTGCTGGGATAAAAATTAAGAAGAATGGGAACTCATAGTCTTCAAGGAGCTACAATTTGGGAATCAAAATCAGCTGAACAAATTGATTTGGTCTAAATAAACTTTGATGATCTTCTATAATTTGATTATAAAATATGCACTTACATAAGAACAATTGGGATGACAGAGATGTAAGAAGTATATAAATTATTATACTAGTCAATGGTGGCATTTTGGGATTGGAGAGCGGGAATACTAAATAAATACACATTCCCTGTTTCCCTGAAAACAAGACAGTGTCTTATATTAATTTTTGCTCCCAAAGATAGGCTAGGTCTTATTTTCAGGGGATGTCTTATTTTTCCATGAAGAAGAATACGGTACACATTTATTGTTGAGAAAAAAAAAAAAGGAAATTTATTACCTGTATATGGTACGGTAGTAGTTGTCATCACAAACCAGCATAACCAGACAAACTGTGAATCCTACAGTATCAAGAATTTCTTGTTACTACCATTATTTCCATGTACAACAATCTATGGTATATTTACTCATTTATTCAATGTCATCATCTTCTGGAATGTCATCATAACAATCCAAACCCTGAATTTCCTGGTGAGTTTCTTGTGACTCCATTTCTTTCAGAATCAGTGGACCAAATCTCTCATGTTTAGCAATAGCACTGTCCTTAAATGAGTACTTCTTGTCAAGGTAGTCTGCTTGTAGTGCATTTGCAATGCAACTGTCAGTGATTTTCTCCCATGAATTTTTCACCCAAGTCACAACCTCTTGCAGTTTAGGTTTCACAAAGTTTCCACGCTGATTTCTCTCCATTCTATTTTCAATGTAGTCATTAATTTCCATGCACAAATTGTCCTTGAATGGCTTGTTTATTGCAATATCAAGAGTCTGGAGATAGGCCGTCATTCCTGCGGGAATCATTATTTGATCTATTTTCTTTCATGAAGAAATGTCTTCATGTCTTTAGCGCGGTGAGTGCTGGCTGCATCCCAGACTAGCAGACCTCTTTGGCTCCCTCGGTAACAAGCAGCAGCATTAAATCGACTCACTTCCTTATAACTGCTTGTGTGGCCCAGGCTCTTTCAGTTTTAAGAATACGTAAAAATGCCCCAAACACATTCAATCTTTTCCTTCTTGCCCTTAGAAATGATTAAAGATGGGATTTTAGTGCCATCCAGACAAATTACCAAAATACAGGAAACACGTGTGCACTTTTGTAAGCAGTGGAGGGAATGTACACTGAGGAGGCACCCTGCTGTTCAATTGTTGTTTGAGATGATTGGCCCATAAACACTGCAGTTTCATCCATAGCAATCATGTTGGAAAGATTGTATTTAGAGAAGTCAGCATCATCAATAAAGGACTTGAATGCAAGTGCTCGCTTAATAACTTGAGCGTCTTCCAGCCTAAACAATGTTGTGGATCTTCTTAAAGACAGTTCACTTCACTGAAGGAAATTATCCAGCCAGTGTTGTGATGCTTTGAAATCTTCGGGGGCTATGTCAAACTGTGGTGCCATTGAAAGGGCAAATTCTTGAATCTGAGCCCTATTCACAACCAAAGCCTTTGCTCTCCGGTCAACAACCCATTCACAGATCAGGTCTTCCAGCTCGGAAAATAATGGTTGCCGACCTGATCCACACTTGCGCTTCTTAGCATTTCCCTTGTTCAGTTGTTCAATGAGGTTATCATACTCTGCTCGCCATTTTCAGACCAGATACTCAATATCTTCTCTTTGCAGAAAGCAGTAAGATTTTGGCCCCAAGAGTCTTCTACGATTCCTTTCTTGTACTCCATGGAGTAGCTTTTTCTTTTTGCGCTCATGTCTAGGGGTAAAAAAAAAAAGTGGCACTGGGGTATCAGGGTGGGGGGAAGGGGGATCACTTAAAATGACACAGGAGAATCAGAGGGGGGGATTACCATTTTGTAACCCCTTCTGATCCTCCTGTGTCATTTTAAGTGAGCCCCCTCTGATCCTCCTGTGCCATTTTAAGTGATCCCCCTCCCCCCCACCCCTGTGCCAGTGTACACCTTCACCAGACATCCCCCTCACCCCTTTATCAGACAATTGCCCCCTACCTCAGTCATCCCGGTGTGTTCATACAATGTGCCCAACTCCTGCCCCGCGCGACTCCCTGTTTAATTGTGAGTCAGCCAGACTCCATCAGGGCACAGCGAGCAGCAGGCGGCAGCTGGTCCTGGCAGCAGCGGCGCGGGCTCTCTGATTAAAAGAGACCTCGCCTTCCTGTCTGCTCCGGCTGCGCTGCGGCCAACAGTGAGCTGCGCAGCGGCGCCTGCTGCTACAGTTCAGAGTCCAGAGTTACTGTAGCTTCGGGGGGCCTTATTATCGGGGAGGCCTCATGTTTGGGGGAGGCCTTATTATCAGGGAGGTCTTATTTTGGTGGGGGGATGCCTTATATTTCAGCTAGAGGCAAAACTGTAAGTAGGTCTTATTTTCTGGGGATGTCTTACTTTCAGGGAAACATGGTACTATTTTTAATTAAATAGCAATTTCCAACCTTACCCACAAATTACATACCTTCTAGCTTTATATTGTTCAATTTTTGAGTATAGGCCTTTTTCACAGTATCCTAAGATATTTGGGAATCACTTTTTGTCATCAGCAGTTACCTAAATGACCACTGAGATATGGATTATTAAAAACTCATTTGATCTCTTTAGCATCTTCTAGGTTGATAGCTAGTACCCAGGTATGACTACGTTTTTTGCTTTGGAGAAATTTGGTCTCTAAATCTTGGTTTTTCCTTGTGCATGTTTACCATTATATTAATAACCCCTCTTAGTTTTGAAAAGTTTTCAATCATACCTAATAACTTGTTGTGTTTCAATACTATGTCATAGGGTAGTTTAATAAAAATAACATGTAAGTAAAAGTTCAAAGTCCAAATTTAAATATGATAATGTGTGCAAACTGCAAAATTCATTCAACTGAACTAATAATCAAATTATTAGATTAATTCTGAATTGACATATAAGTTATATCAGGACAAGTAGAAGAAAGCAGGGGTCACGGCATTTTATATTAATGAGTCTAGGATTTGACGGAAAGCGAGTGATATGGAACAGAACAAGTCGTTATTATTATGAACTATATAAAACTCAACAAAGCATCAGCATTGCCAGTACTTTATATAAAAAGTACTAAATCAAAATGCATAAAACAAAAATTGTACAAATGTAGATAAAAATTGGTAAAAATAAAATTGTAGTATGAAATATTATTCATTAAAACTCTAATAGAGTACACACATAAATGTAAAATGATGTACTTGATTATTACAAATAATAAAGTTGAATTAAATGATACATTTTAAGGATTTTACTTTCAAATATATTGTGTGGAAAATATCATTTTGTTTGAGATTCCATGGAATGTTTAAATGCTAATAAGATAGTATATAAATTCTAAAATCATTCTAAAGATCTAGTCAAAAAGCTAATAAACCCATGTTCAACATCAATAGTCATTGGGGAAATGCTAATTAGAAGTACAATAAAATATCACTATATAACATAAAGGTGGCTGAAATGGAAAAAAGAAACAAAAACTCATACTACCATTGCTAACAAGGATTTAGGAGAGTACTACTGATACATGCTAAAATATAGATAAACCTAAAATACATTTTTGAAGGAAGATATTAAAACCCTAGGCTACGTATTTTATAATTTCATTTCTATGAAATTCTCTGAAAAGCAAAACTATAGAGACTGGGAATAAATGAGTGATTGCCAGGGATTAAAGATAGACAAGAAACTTACTACAAAGGAGCTGCAGGATGATGACAAGACTATTTTGTATGTTGATTGTCGTGGTGATCAAGAACTCTTCATTTATCGAAAACTAATAGCAGGCTTTATTTGTAAAAGTATACTAGAATGAGGCAGACTTTTTATAGGGCATATTTATAATTAAATGTTGATAAAACATAGTATAACTTTCATTTCTAAAATAAACTTCTTGACTTCAAAGAGAAATTAAATGTTTGAGAAATAAGATTTAGAAAACACCAGACATGAAAATTTATCAAAACATAAGAGTGGTTGCCAAAGCTATACTCCGTGTAAAATTCATGCCTCTAGAGCTTTTGTTAAAAGAAAAAAAGTTTAAATGAATGTAGATTACTAACTTAGTAACTTTATTCAACATGCCCCATTAAATCCTGAAAAGATGACATACAGAAATATATATATATATATATATATATATATACACACACACACACACACATATATATATATATATATGTATATATAAAACGTACTGAATTAGAAAACAAACTATAATTACTTCATCTAAGAGCTGCTAATTTGGTGGGGAAGCCGGGCTGGCTCAGTGGGTTAGGCGCTCACTTTGCAGCGCCTGGGACTGGGGATCAAATCCCAGCCATGGCCCGTGCGGAACCATATGCTGAACTGGGAGCTCTCCCATTTCAGTTCTCTCTGTGTCTCTGTATCTCTCTGTCTCTGTCAAAAATAAATAAAATTAAAAAAATATAAAATAAAAATAAGAGCTGCTAACTTGGAAGACCAAATAATCAAAAAGCATCTGGAAAATATTATCAAAATAGAAAAAATATATATGAAAAGAGAAATAACATATAATCATAAACATATTCAATATTTTATAGGTTACTACATTAACTTTATGCTAATAAGTTATAAATATTAATGACATGGCTTAGAAAAGAAAAACATGATTGGTAAACAAGTTTTAGTTATTGAAAATGTGATGAAAAACATTTTTTCAAAGATTTGGAGATTTGTCATTTTGGGTCAGGGAGTGAAAAAATTAAACAAAAAAACAAATGCTACATAAAGTGGTCCAGCATGCTAAAAAATAAAAGGCTACATACTATTTCTTTTTAAATCAGCAAACTTGAATAGAAAATTTTGAAAAAAGGAGAGATCTTTTTTTACATGGCAGAAATCATAATTAAAATTATTTGCAAATAAAAATCAAGAATCCTGTGACAAAATCTTAATTAAACTACTTGCAAATTTGAATTGAGTAATTTTAAATAGTCATTCATCTTTACCATTGAGTTTCACCCTAGAAATAAAAAGATAATTTAGAATCAGGTTATCTATGAATTAAATTATATATTCATAATTGATGGATTACCTAGAATATAAGATGCTCAGAGTAGATCACTTTAACAAGTCTACTTTGTGACAATTTTCTATAACAATCATGAGATCAATCTCTAGCAAAAAAACACACAAAGGAAATACAGTGGAAATTTAATTGTATACATACATATACCATATTTTCTAGTACACACATATATGTATATATATCAATAAAATAAAAAACAGTATAATAAGAAAGGTACTGTATTAACACTTTTAAATTACATACTGTATTTTTGAGATAAAGGAAAATATACTCACCAATATCAACATATTGGTAAAATATATATATAAGAAATAACATTAGAAATTCTGTTTTCAAGAACTTCTGCAAATTGTCCATGATTCTATTAAAAACAGTCTTTGTATACTTATGTACAGTAGCAGTATAGCCATTTTGTCAATCTGCCATCATTCCTACTTGGTCAAAGACTAATTTTTATGTTTTAATTTTAACAAGTTTCTTTTATGTACAATGATAGATACACAAGTGGTTGAAGAGTGTTAAATATAAAAATACATTTTTTTTTGAGATTCATAAAAATCTTTTCTCATACTTCCAGTAATTACAATACAGTCTGTTTCCTTGGATTATGTCTAATGGCTTTCAGTAGTTTTCATATTTGAAAATTTTCTGGTTAAATAGCCTCACCTGAAAATTTATAATAAAATTCTGTTACATTTAATAAAAACTTGTGAAGTGCATAACTGGTTTAGAATTGTTCAAGCTTGCTCTTGGTAATAATTGTGTCTCCAAGTCATGTGGTACTGCATATTTCTGCATTTAAATAGCACATTTAATATAAATAATGATAGCACAGTGATTATTAAAAAATACAGCTGTACTTAAAGTTTTTACTCACCCATGTGCATTGGGATTGTTTGTATAACCAGCAATTCTCTACACTAACTTCCCCATAATACAATGTTTATTAAAGAGTAAATAATAAAAAAGTGCTAACTTGAAGCTTACATATGTATTATGAAAATACAACAGTAAAAATAGCATTTTTTTGAACTGTGATCAACACAAAATTTATTTCTGCGAGAAGGATTTTGCCACTGATGCTGTTTAGAATTGCTGAGATGTGGTGGTAATAAAAATCAGAATGACATTACAGTTGGTTTTATTATTGTCTTTATAACCCCTTTTTTTCCTGGGCCTTATGTGAATTGCTTAAACTGCCTGTGCTTAGTATACCAGTGATCATGATAGAAAATTAATGGCATACAATAAAATTCAGTTCCTCGTTCTTTTTAGAGAGGGAGAGAGAGAAAGAGAACTAAGAATAGGAAGATATTTTACTGACATAGTAAAATCTATCACGAATCAACAGCAAACACTTCAACCCTAAAGACCTACTTATTTAAAAAAAAAAAAATAGACAAACTAAACAAAAAATAACAGCAAAAACAAGTAAGTATTGGTTATCACCATCAATTGGCTAAGATATAGTTGAACAAGAAGTTTAGGAATCTTTCTACTAAATCTTATACATTCTAAAGCCCTACCAAGTATTATACATATAATAGTAGAAGAATTATCGTATCTATATATACAATATTCCTCACCTGCATAGGATATGTTTCAAGACCTCCCACCCCCACCCCTGTGGATACCTGAAATCACAGATAGTACGGAACCCTAGATATACTATAATTTTTCTATGCATAAATACCTTTTCACTTAAACACTTCTCTTTGGCATATAGTAATCACCAGCATCACTACGCTTGAGCTATGAGGCTATTAGTAAGGAAAAATAAGGGTTACTTAAATACAAGTGTTGAGATTTTGTGACAGTTCAGCTGAGAACCAAGGAAGCTACTAATTGATAAATAGCTGGGTGGGTAACATCTACAGTGTGGATATATCGGACAAAGAGATAATTCATGTCTTGAGTGGGTTGGAGTGGATGAAGTGAGATTTCATCTAGTTACTTAGAATGATGTACAATTTAAAACTTAAGAATTTTTTTTTCTGGAATTTTTTATTTACTGGTAATATTTGACCAATATTGACAGCAGGTTACTGAACCTGTGGAAAACAAAACTGCAGATAAGGGGGTACTGGTATAACAGGGTATATATCCATGAACAAGATAGGTAAGAAAAAAAATACCAGACAATAATTTAATGTACAATAAATGTATACTTACCAATAAAATGGAATTAATATCTATTAGTTAATTTATTAATGTTTATTTACTTTTGACATATAGCATTGTATTGGTTTTAGGTGTACAACATAATTTGATATATGTATGTAACTATTATAATATGATTACCATAATATATTTAGTTAACATCCATCACCACACAGTTATAACATTATTTTTTGTGATGATAATATTTAAGATCTATTCTCTTAGCAACTTTCAAATGTACAATGCAGTACCGTTAGCTATAACCATTGTGTGTTGTGCATGTTAATGTTTATTTTGAAGCACTCACTGGGAGAAGAAATGTTATTAATGAAAATGAAAATGAAAAAAAATCTTGACCAAAAGATAGGTGTTTAAATTGAACTATATCACATCTATATTCCCTCTCCATCTATAGGGAATAGAGTAGAAGTTCAGCAAATAATCAGATAAAAATTTAAGATAAATATAGAATATAAATGTTAGACACTAAATAATTCTATGTAAATTAATCTAAGCACTAAAACTATAATGGATAAAGAGCAGGGAAAATGATAGAAATATGGGTCAAATAACTATTACAGAATCTACAACTACTTATGTATATGTTTTAAAAATGTATCACAAAATGCCTGAGAAGAAATGAACAAATCTCCCAGTAAGCTTGGTCTTTGGGAACTAAATTTATAATTTTCTTCTTCATATTTTGTTACTGCTTTTTATAATGATATATAATAACACCTGATCAGAGTAATAACACAATGGCCATTCTGAGTGTTAAAAATTGACAAGTATCTTTTGTAATACTTAATTATTTTAGGTTGATTTTTATTTTTTATCAAAATTATAC
>PVKE010020377.1:15845-27657 GCA_004027555.1 Craseonycteris thonglongyai
AGGATCGAATCCCGGCTCCGGCCCAGGCAGGACCCACGTGCTGAACTGGGGAGTTCCCACAGTTTGGTTCTCTAACTGTCTCTGTCTCTGTCTCTCTCTCTATCTGTCAAAAAGTAAAATAGAAATAACTATGCACTGAAGACAAAAAGATAATTTCTCTCTATAAATGTGAAAAGATAAAAAAAAAAATAAAAAAAAATTATACATTCACTCGTTTTAAAACATGGTATGAAGTCTTGTTAAGAAAAATAAGAAGTACTCTCTGTTTTCCAAACCACATTCCTTTATGTTTCTATGGCACTGCTACTTATCCTCCTGCCCAGAAATATTCCACTAATATTCCCTGGGATTAGAAGCCTACTTCCACACCCCATCCTGAGTACTACCATTCTCTAACTCCAGGAAGGTACTGGCTTTGGACCCTTTCCATAGCCTTGGGAAAGCTTTCTGTTCTGTCCTGTTACTCCCACCAATTTCCTTCCCCTCAGAAGATTCAGCCTCTCTCTTCATCTCTGGCATACCTAGCATAATCCCCTCTAGAACATTAAATCATAGGCTTAAAAAGAACCAGGAAGGGAGGTTGCCTACAGGTTGCCTCTATTTTCTGTAATAAACCACATTGTTTTTTTCTTAAAGCATACCTCAAAAACGTGTCTAGCTGCTTGACACAAGGAAAGAAAAATTAAGAGATTATAGCAGTATATAATTAGTACTATCTGCAATTTTAAAGAGATTTAAAATTAAGTAAATGATTATTTTTTAAATAAAATTAAGAAAATTACAAAGATTTTCTTTTTCCTCTTTTATTAAAATAGTCAAAGACACAAACAAACCACAAACAGCTCATGCCACTATGCTCTGTTATCTAAGGAATATAAAGAAGTAGGGGACACAAAACCGCTTTTAAATTTATAGTTCAATAGAAAGATCAAAACAATTAACTTTGATAATAATTACCTTCTACCAGATACCTGCTTTGTGATCCACAAAATGCTAGATGCTATACATGCATTTTATCTTTTAAACCATTCTATACTTTTTACATTTATTGTTTAGCTTATACACACATACATATTTTTACTATTTCCCATTTGCAAATGAGGAAGTTAAGCCATAGAGAGGCACAATATAGTATGCAAAGTCATGCAAGTAATGAGTTAAGAAGACGAGATCAGTAACCATTATGCCAAACAGGCTCCAGATATACATTTAGTAGATGCTAAATAAATATTTGTTGAAAGAATTTAAGACAACAAATATATAACTTACATGTCATTGTTGCTGTCAGATAAGCATTACTGTGAGTGCTTTTATTTGAGAATATGGGTGATGGAAAACATGTGCACAGAATAAGACTTAAGCTAGGTAAGGTTTACATTGGATAGAATTTGGGACTGTGGAGCTCTGTGGGGTTGATAGTGGCTTCAGTAGTTTGAGGATATAAGAATATTCATGTATAATTGAGGTCCAGCACCCCTGGTTAGGAATTTACAAGGAAGAGTATTAAATGTGCATATAAAATCAATAATGAGAGGGGCAGGGGGTGAGAGGAGGAGGAGGGGGAGCCAAATATATGGTGATAAAAGAAAACTGACTCTGGGTGGTGAACACAATACAACACATAGACAAAGTACTATAGAATTGTATACCCAAAACATATGTAATGTTTGCTAACCAATGTCATCCCAATAAATTTAACAATAAAAAAATCAATAAAGTATATGTATAATCTATGTATGTAAAAATATCATATCATGTGAAAAGAACATTTATACACTGCTTTCCATTTGCCAGGCATATGCTAAGCAATTTATGTCTATTATCTTGTTTAATCCTCAACAACAGAATTCTTATGATATTAATATTATTATTCCTCATTTATAGATACATAAAATTAAATATAAAAAAGTCATATCATTGGTCAAAGTTGTACAACTAGTCAATGGCAGCTGGGATTTGAATCAAAATCACAAAAGAGGTGATGTGTTAAAGATAAACTTGAAGTTTTATTGTATGTCAGAAATAAGAAGAAAAATACAGCATTGAGAAGACAGATTTTGACAGTTACCATCTGTGCTATGAAAGATTCCAAAATGATGTTTGACTCTAAGTTCAAGAGAAAACAAATTGCTAGGCCTACCAATAAATGTAATGCAAATTTTGACTTCATTAATAAATTATCAAGAGTAGGGTGAAAATGTCTTGTAATTGTTGGTCAGATAAATCTAGGATTGTTTTCATTAACTTTTTGTCCTCATGGTTTAAAAGATAAAAATTCAGTAAGTATATGGGAAGTGAATATAGGTTTTGAGGGTATTTTAAAATATTTAATTAGTTCAGGAGTACTTGAAGGATACCTAGAAGCTTTCTATTACAGCAAATAAAATCTAAACTCCTTATTCTGTTTTACATGGCCCTAAGTAATCTAGCTTTGGGCTAACTGTACTACTTTTTTTTTTTTTTACTTTTCCTATCTGTTCATCTTGTTAAACAAGCCAAACATCATCCTGCCTGTACACCTACTGTCAACTCTGCCAGTTGGTTATTCCCCAACTTATGTATGTGACTTACTCTCACTTTTCTTTTTTTAATCTTAATTAAATTTATTGGGTTGACACTGGTTAGAAAAATTATGTGGGTTTGAACTTTTTTTTTCTTTATTAAATTCACTGGGGTGACATTGGTTAGTAAAATTATATGGGTTTCAAGAGTATATTTCTATAATACAAAATCTATATCTTGCATTGTGTATTTACTGTCCAGAGTCAGTTCTCCTTCCATCCCCATATATTTGAACCCCTTTATCCTTTTCTACTACCCCCTTCTCCTCTCACCCTCTGTTGAACTATTGTCTATGTTTATGAGTTTTTTGTTTGTTTGTCTTATTAGTTTGTTGATTTTAGTTTTATATCCCACATATGAGTGAAGTCATATGGTTCTTGACTTCCATTCATGTTGTCCCTTTCTTAGATCTTCCTCAACTATCTTATCTAAAATATCACCCATATTACTCTCTATCTTCTTACACTGATATGAATGTATGCATGCATGTGTATATGAATGTAGTACATGTATAAGATGGTGCTTATTACCACCTGACATTATTTATCTATTGATTCTTAGTCATTGTTATTATAATTTTTACTAGTAGAGTAAAAAATCTGTAAGAACAGGAGCATTGTCAATTTTGTTCTTTGTTGTACACTCAATTCTCATAACTGTGTCTGACACATAATTGGCTCACAGTAGATTATTTATTTATTTATTTAGACAGAGAGAGAGAGAGAGAGAGAGAGAGAGAGAGAGAGAGAGAGAGACAGGCAGAGACAGAGACAGAGAGAAGGGGAGGGCCCAGAGCAGTCTCCATAGTTGACAGCATTAGTTTTCCATATAGTTTCACTCCACAAGTTGGCACAGGGCTGCCCAGGGCAGGAACTAGTCCGGGAGCCCCCACATAGGCCCCGGCAAGAACTGAACTGGGAGAACAACCCAGTTCAGCATATGGGTCCACCTGGGCCGGAGCCGGGATTCGATCTGTGGTGTCCAGGGCTGCAAAGTGAGCATTTAACTTGCTGAGTCATCCCAGCTTTCCCACAGTACATATTTATTGAAGGAACAAAATAACTGACCCTGTAGCCTGAAGAAGGGGAAAAAATGCAATAAAGCTAATTATTATTCTCAAATATTGAATTGATTTTGCATAGAAGTATGATTGCATGTAATCTGGAATAGCCCTAAATTACTGATAATTACATTTGAGCTCAAGATGAGAAAGGAATTTCTAACAGTCCCAGCTGTCCAAAGATGAAGTGGACTGTTACAGGTAGTTTTTATTCCCTGTTACCAAAGATATTCAAGCAGCATTGGCATACTTTCTCAATTAACATTTAGGGGGATTATGCTCAGACTAGATAAAATTGAAAGATTTAACTATGCACTCTTTTATGACTAATTAGAAAGATGAATCCTGCCTCATCTGTTGTCTCATTTGCTGCATGGCTCATATTTAGAATCATAACATGAGCTGATAGACACTAGAGATCTTACAGAAAATGAAGATGAAACCTAGGAAATGAAGTTATCCCTCCACAAAACCTCTGTGGCCATCCACAGATCACAGCAGAAAGTGTCCTCTCCTCAGTTATCAACAAATATTTATGAAATTCCAACCATGTACCAGGCACTGTTTTCAACCCTGGGGTTACAGCAGAAAATGAGATAAACAAAGACTTTCTTCTCAATGTGAAGCTATCCATCATCTGGGAACTAGATTTTTATATATGTGTATAGATGTATACATGTGTATATATTGAATTTGTAAATAGTATGAATATGTTGAATTATGAGTAGTGTACCAATCAGCTAAGCTTTCAATGTTATTACTAAATGACAAAGATAGAGAATAAAATGTAGTGACAGGGATGCAGTATTTTCTTTGTTTACAAATTTGCGTTCTTTTGGCCTTTGAATGATTATACCAAAGTGATGGCCATTAGTCATCCAGGAACCAGGAGTCAGCTGATTTTTTGCAGGATATTTATTCCTACATTAGGGTGGTCTTCCAGGAAACAGAACAACAAACAGAACATTTTACAAGCAGTGTTATAAGAATATACACACAGAAGCATGCTGGTTGAAAGTAGAAACTGTTGACCTCACACAGGGAATTCTACATGTAACTTAGGCTACACCAGCAGTTTTGACTAAGAAAAATAAATAGGAATTAAAAAAAATTGTTTTAAAAATAGGCTTAAGGGTCAGACTGCGTATGTTAGTATCATTTATCCTTCAAAGATAAATTAACTGTAATAGAATTAAAAGCATGCTTCACTGAGTTATAAGTGATCTCTGTGAAAACTACAGGAGTAATGGGATTTGCCTTAAAAGTCTTTGAAATTTTAGAGTGCAGTTTTTATTTTTCAAAATGTTGAGATATAGCACCGATCTTTTGTATGGGTGAGTACTGCTAGATACTCTGTAGTAGTGGGCGTTCCATGCAATGAAGAATTTTCTGCTTCTTTTACAAATTTCCTATATCCTATTGGACATTTCTATAGGTGAAAAACCAAAACCTAAGTTTCACAATTTAACATAAAAAAACAAAATATTTTTACATTTTTACTTGCATAGATTTCGCCATTAATTTATCTATTTTGCAAGTCAAAAAGTGACATTACTTCTTGGTTTTGTCTGGGATTTTAAGAAACACCACTTTCTATTTTTTTATAAGTAATATGGCTAATGGCCTTGCAACTGTATTAACCCACATTTGAGGCTGTTGCATTCCCATTGATGTAAAATTCTGACTGTTTCTATAAATTACTTTATAATGCTGATTTTTATATTGATGTTTTGAAAGCTGTGAGAGTAGGTAGGATATATTATTTAAGAATTTTATTTCAAGATAGAAAAGAACACATTATAAAATATTTAGCATAAAAACCATTGGATTTACCTGGACTGAGAACGAAACAATGAGATGACAGAATTCATAGCTGTTTATCCTTCATCTGATGTAGACGACTAGAACATCTCCAGTGTATTTTTTAAATGCATTGACTATGAATCCCAGTTCTACTACATTCTAGCTGTGCAAACTTGGAACCTCAGATTCAACATCTATAAAATAATAACTATAATTCCCACCATATGAGATAATGGAATTATGAGTATATAATTCTTGGGAGAGTTCTGACCCACAGTTAGCCTGTGGTAGTTACTTCTTTCCCAGTCTTACTGCAGTGATTTCATCTTGAAATTACATTTTAACTATATTTTTTTATTTTTCTGAAACAAAAATCATAAAAAATATTATCTTCATATCCATAATTATGAAATAGGAGCTAATGTTTAAATGTAATTTAAAGGAAAAATAAGAGAAACATAATTTATTTTAAAATTTATTACATTTTAAGATATAAAGACTTGGGTCTTAACTTCAGTAGATGAAACAATAAAATAGTTGCTTGTATCTAATAGGAATGAAAATATTTGAATTTAAGACATGTGAGGTCAGAAGCCATTCCATTAAACAAATATATTGAAATGAAAGAGCAGACAATTGAGAAAATAGAAATGTGTAAATTAGTGTTAGGATAAGTAATAAGAAACTGGGCCATTTGCACATGATACGAGAAAGAAGATAGTAATAAGTGTGTGGGTAAAATGCATGTTTAATTGAAGATAGAATATATGCGCTCTAGCCTCTGACGTGATCAATTATTGAAGTGTGGAAACTGAGGGACTATTATAGTTTTTCAAATGAAGATGTAAATAATGTTATCATGAGCCCTTCAGATTGCCATCTTTTCTAAACTACTTTGGGCATCATTTGTCTCTAATATCAAATGAGGACCATCCCAAACAACTATCATGTGCTTTCAGTAACAATAAAAACATTAACAAAATGACAGTTATCCAATTAGTACTGGTATTTTCCTTTTCATTTTATTTACTATTGGCAGCTAGAACTTAAAATATACATTGACTAGAGTATGGAGTAGCAAGTAAATAATTGAATAATTTCAAGACAGTGCCTTTATTTTACTTAAGCTTCTCTTACCATGTTGAATTTTGCTGTATTATTGGAATTTTCATGTAAGTTATTATAAAAACTCTTTAATATTTTTACGTACTAAAGAATGATCAGTTTATTTTTATGGAGGTTTAGTGTGATGGCCATTAAAGGTAATGTGGGATCCAAGACAATTTTTTCCCGTGATGGATTCTTGTGTTCCTCTTCCTGTTAAATGTCTATGTTCTGTACATTTCTAAAACTTTCTAGGGACAGCATTGCTTCCTGTAAGTTTTTCTGTGCCTTAGAACATTGGGGGTGGAGAGTAGGATCAGGAAATAGAGAATATTGAATTTGGTGTCTTTCTTCCCATATACCATGTTCTTTAAAAATATGGGGATAAGGAGTTAAGATAGTTGATTAAAGGTCCACTATATGAGGGCTGTCTGGAAAATATCCAGCCACTGTCGATATAATGAGAATGGTTACATGGCTGGATACTTTCTGGACAATGCTCATATGTTTTCCAGGAAGACTGACTTGGGGAAATTTGATAATTTTGAAAAAGTCCAAAGGGTTCATAGCATAACCTCTAAATTACTTGCAGACAGAGCACCATATTCTTTCTCCCTATATGACAGAAAATCAATTCTCACTTATCTGTGGTTCTCTGAAAGACTTCTTACTGTGATTTTATGATCGTTCAACCTCATTTCTTAATCTAGGTAAGACTATTGGCAGTTTAAATAATTTTAATGAAACAGTATAGCCATTCTCTGCATAAGGGGATAGGAGCATTATTTCCAGGACGCCCACCCCACTGAAACACCAAAATCCACAGGTTCTGATGCTCAGGTCCCTTAGTAGTATTTGCATATAACCTATGCACAGCCTCTCTATATTTTAAATAACTCTAGATTACTTATAATACCGAATGTAATGTAAATACTGTGTGAATAATGGTTACCCTGTATTTGGCTAATAATGACCAAAAAAAAATCTGTATCTATTCAGTATAGACATCATCATCCTAGGCCTAACTACATTGTCCATCAGCAACAAGGTGACATTTTTTAAAGAATACTTTACGTCTGTGGTTGATTGAATGCATGAATATGGGGAACCCGCTGTACATTATTGCTATTACCCACAGATCTATATAGTAAATAAAAAACATCTTAAAGCTAGTAGAAGACATTCATCTTTATGCTAAATGAAGTGTCACACATTCACACATTCCATGAAAATCCCTTCACCTTCTGGTTATATCACTCTAACAAATCATTCAGACTATAATTTTGTTTCAAGAGTTTCTCCACAGATCTAGTTTAGGTTTCAGGTGACTTTGCTTCAGTGATTTAGTTACTTGCAGATGTCAAGTTATTTGTATGGTAAAATCATATTTTTGAATAACTCATAAAGTTCCATGTTTATTTTTTATTGTCTCAGAATATCTGATTTGTTGTGAAACTTGAATTTCTGGACAAAGTATAAATCTTGTTATAAATGTCCATTCAAGTAAATATGACAGCTCTGTTTCTTATTATGTGCATGTGCAGTGTAAAGATATTAGCCATGAAATTTGGTGAATGTCCTATAGGGGATTTCAGTTTTTAGTATGATTCAAATAACTTGTAGAATAGCATTTGTTTATGATTTTTATGTGTATAGGAAATAATAAATACAACTGACAGCCATGTACATGGTGAATTAAACTGAAGTTATATGTTATATACAAGGTGTCATTTTTTTTTTTTTTTTTGCTTTTGAAGTGAACTTAAAATGAATTGAACATTTCAAAGTCAGTATTTCAAAGTGTATATTTTTAGCTAAACAGCTAAAAATATTTAGATGTTTTTAAAAAAATATTTTGGTAGGTGTTAAATAGCATTATTACTTTTTTCTTAGAAAAGTTTTATGTGTTGAATATTTTAGTTTTTTATGAAAACAACTATTTCTCTGTATAACTTCAAAATTATTTATATTAAGAGATAAAACAGGGAAAGCAGGGACAGTTCAGTGGGTTAGGTGCTCACTTTGCAGCCCCAGGGACTGAAAATCGAATCCCAGCCCCAGCCCATGAGGACCCATATGCTGAGCTGGGGAGTGCCCCAGTTCAGTTCTCACCGGGGCAAGACCCCGGCCCAGTTCCTGCCCTGTGCAGCCCTGCACCCACCTGTGGAATGAAACTATGTGGAAAAACCAACGATGTGCAACTATAGAGACTGTTCTGGGACCTCCCCTTTCTCTCTGTCTCTGTATCTCTGTCTCTCTCTCTGTAAAAAACAAAAATAAAAATAAAAAATAAACAGAGATAAAATGTACATTTACTAGGTTTTAAAGGGCAAAAATAGAAAACTTTCAGTAAATTATGTAATATATAAAATTATTAATAAAAAGTATTGGTATTCCATTTATTGAATTCTCATTAAATTTTAAAGATCTTCTATAAGTCTGAAGTTTGAAAAATAATCACCTAAATTGTAAAACTCAAAAAATAACTCACCAGCAAAAAGTATATTAAAAAAATAAAATTACTTCTAGTTTAAATACATAACATTAAGAATGAATTCACAAATATGCCTAACCTGTTGTAGCTATAAAATTATATAACTTCCTGACAGTATATCTTCTGTCTGCTGAGAGTTAAAAAAATTTTTTTAGAAAGTTTGTAATTTTTAACACTTTATTTACTTTGATTTTCAATATTAATTTATATTAATTTTAGGTATGCAGTATATTGGTTAGACATTTGTATAACTTAGAAAGTGATTCCCCTTGTCTAGATAGTATGCATTTGGCACTATTGATAGTTTTTACCATATTATTGACTGTATTGTGTACACTTTATACCCCCATGACTATTTTGTAACTACCAGTTTGTACTTCTTAATGTGCTTACCATTTCCACCCTATCCTCCAAACCCCTCCTATTAACCCCAATAAATCTAGTACCCGTCAGACACCATACATAGATATTACAATATTATTGACTACATTTCTTATGCTATACCCTATGTTCCCATGACTACTTTCCAGCAACCAATTTGTACTTTTTAAATATAGTTTTAAAATTATAGTTGACATCCTATATTATTTTATATTAGTTTCAGATGTGCCATTTATATGACCTATGAAATGGTCCCCCTAAAAAGTCCAATACCTATCTGACACCCTACATACATAATCTTTAAACATAATTGCCTATATTTCCCATACTGTGTTTCATAGCCCCAGGACTGTTTTGTGACTACCAATTTGTACTTGTGAGTTCCTTCACCTTTCTTACCCATGTCCCAACGCCCTTTTCATCTAGTGATCATCAGTTTGTCCTCTGTATCTATGAGTCTATTTCTGTTTTATTTGTTCATTTATTCTGTTATTTAGATTCCACTTGTAAGTGAGATCATATGGCATGTCTTTTTTCAGTATGACTTATTTCACTTAGCATAATATCCTCTAGGATATTTATTTTTATGGCAGTGCAATACTCCATTGTATAAATGTACCACAGTTTCTTATTCAATTGTCTATTGATGAGCATTTTGGTTGTTTTCGTGCCTTGGCTATTGTAAATAGCTCTGAAGTGTACATATGAGTGCATGTATCTTTTCAAATTAGTGTTTTGGATTTCTTTGGATAAATACCCAGAATTGAAATTGCTGGGTCATAAGGTAATTCTATTTTTAATTTTCTGAGGGAACTCCATACTGTTTTCTGTAGTGGCTGCACCAGTTTTCAATTCCACTAATAGTGCTTGGGGTTCTCTACGTTTCACCTTCTTGCCAGCACTTTTTGTTGGTTTATTTATTGATAATAGACCTTCTAACAGTAGTGCGATGATATCTCATTGTGGTTTTTGTCTGCATTTCTCTGGTGATTAGTGATGCTGAACATATGCCTGTTGGCCATCTACATATCTTCTTCGGTGAAATGTCTATTTAGGTCCTCTGAGCATTTTTTAATTGGATTGTATTTTTTGGTGTTGAGTTAACTGTGTTTTTAATAAATCTGGTAAATTAACCCTTATCAGATGTATCATTGGTGAATGTCTTCTCCCAGTCAGTAGGATGTCATTTTGTTTTGTTGATGGTTTTCGTTGCTCTGAAACACTTTTCAGCTTGATATAGTCTAGTTTGTTTATTTTTCTTTTATTTCCCTTACCCAAGGGGCTATATAAGTAAAAACGTTACTAAGGGTGATGTCTGAGAGTTTACTTCCTATATTTTCTTCCTAGGAGTTTTATGATTTCAGGCCTTTCATTTCACTCTAAATTATTTTGAGTTTATTCTTGTATATGTTATAAGAAGATGGTCTTATTTTATTTTATTTTATTTTATTTTTGCATGTATCTGTCCAGTTTTCCCAGCATCATTTATTGAATAGACTATCGTTACCCCAATGTATATTCTTGCATACTTAGTCATAGATGAAATGACTACATAGGCATGGATTTATTTCTGGGTCCTCAATTCTGTTTCATTGATCTGTGTGTCTGCTTCTATGCCAATGACATACTGTTTTCATTACTATAGCCTTGTAATACAATTTGATATCAGGTAGTATAATACCTTCTGCTTTGTTCTTCTTTCAAAATTGCTATGATTTTTCAGAATCTTTTCAGGTTTCATATAAATCTTATTATTCATTTTAGTTCTGTGAAAATGCCATTGGTGTTTTGATAGGGATTGAATTGAATCTATAGATTGTTTTGGATAGTATGGGCATTTTAACTATGTTAACTCTTTCTATCCATGAGCACAGTATATGTTTCCATTATTTGTATCTTTTTAATTTCTCTCTTCAATATCTTATAATTTTCTGAGTACAGGTATTTTCCTTGGTACTTCCTTTGCTAAATATATTCATAAGTATTTTAATTTTTATTTTTTTGGATGCAATTGTAGATGGGATTGTTTTCTTAATTTTTCTTTCTGATAGTTCATTATTGGTATACAAATATGCGAACCATTTCTGAATACAGTGTTCCCTCGCCACTTCGCGCTTCATGGTTTGTGGCTTCAGTGCTTCGTGGGTTTTCCCAAAATATTCATCAAAAAATAAAAATGAAGAAATACAACCATGTCGGCAGCCACATTGCGGAAAGGAGCGTTGTTTCATGTTGATGCGTGAGAGAGAAAGAGTCTCCGAGTGAGCCTAAAGCTTCTACGAGTCAAGTGAGAGCCTCTCCTCCGCCACCAACACAAGACTCTTCGCCTCTCTCAGAAAGCAATGTTGATTCATGTTTATTACTGTATAAGGTTTTGTAATTAACCTTATTAATTAGCACTGACACGT
>PVKE010020378.1:0-27555 GCA_004027555.1 Craseonycteris thonglongyai
ATATATATATATATATATATATATATATATATATATATATATATATATATATATATATATATATATTCAAAACAATCCCTATCAAAATGTCAATGTCATTTTTCACAGAACTAGAACAAATAATACTAAAATTTATATGAAACCACAAAAGACCCCAAACAGCCACAGCAAACTTGAGAAAGAAGTACAAAGTTGGAGGTATAGTGCTACCTAATATCAGACACAGTGTGGTACTGGCATAAAAACAGACAAATCAATGAAATAGAATAGAGAGCCCCAAAATAAACCCATACCTGTAAGGGCAATTAATTTATGACAAAGGAAACAAGAACATACAATGAGGTAAAGAAAATCTGCACAACAAATGGTGCTAGAAAAACCGGACAGATGCATGCAAAAATATGAATCTATTTCTTATACATATGAATAAACTTAAAATGAATGAAAGACGTAAATGTAAGACTCAAAACCATAAAACTCATAGAAGAAAATATAAGCTGTGAACTCTCTGACATTGTTCTTAGCAATATATAGATATAGATATATAGAAATAGAGATAAATAGATATATAGATATATCTTCTCAGGCCAAGGAAACTAAAGAAAAATTAAACACTTGGGACTATATCAAACTAAAAGTTTTTTTGTGCAGCAAAGGAAACCATCAACAAAATGAAAAGATAACATACTGAATGGGAGAAGCTACTTGCCAATAATACATCTAATAAGGGCTTAAAGTTCAAAATTTATTAAGAACTCATACAACCGAACACCAAAAAACAAATAAACAATCTAATTTAAAAACAGGCAGAGGACCTGAATAGATTTTTCTCCAAAGAGGACGTAGACATGGTCAATAGACATGAAAAGATGCTGTGCTTCACTAATCACCAGAGAAATTCAAATTAAAACCACAATAAGATATTCACCCCATACCTGTCAATAAATCAACAAAAGAAAGAGTGTTGACAAGGATTTGAAGCAAAGCAATCCTTACAACAGAGTGGGTGGATGGGGTGGGGTGGGGGGAATAGGTGAAAAAGATGAAGGGAGTAAGAGGTGGAAAGTTTCAGTTATAAAATAAATAAGCCATGGAGACATATGTGTAATTCAGGGAATATAGTCAATAATAATGTGATAACTTTGCGTGGTGACATATGGTTATTAGACTTGTTGTGCTGATCACATTGCAAAGTATATAAATGTTGAATCACTATGTTGTATACCTGAAACTAATAAAATATTGTATGCCAATTATACTTTAATAAAAAGTTTAAAAAGTAAAATAAAATTTTCAAGAAATCCGAGCCATTCATTAATTTTTTATTTAATCACATTTTTAATGTACCTAGAAGTGTTTCTATTTCACAATCATTGAAACTGAGGCACCGAAAAATTAAGAAAATTGCCCAAAATTATATAACCAATAAGCAGTAAGGCCAGGATTAGAAAGCTCATGTTATTTATTTTTTAGAGCACAGTATATTTTCAGAATAAGGTTGAATGTTTTATCTTAACAAAAATTAAACAATAAGTATTAATATGTTCTTTTAACATAAATAGCTAATGACTTTTCTGGGATACAGCATAGTTCAGTGGGAAAACTATGGATTTTCCAATGAGAGAGATCCATGGAATTCACTGTTCAATTATCTCTGAGTCCTTATTTCCTTATGAAATGGACATGATATTTTTCTGATAGTTATTCTAAATATTAAAATGTATCAAAGCATGTAAGACATATTTGAAAATAATTTTCAATAAACTTTGATTCCCTTAAAAACATAAAAAGCAATGAGAACCATAATTTACCCTTACGTATCTGTATACAGGTTGCTGAAAATACTAAGCAGTAACTGTATAATTTAATTCTGCTTCTTAAGCTGGTTGTCATCAGTTTATAACTACTAATTTATATTAGTGATCATTAATTTGTCTGTTTCAAGGAAATGATGCTAAAAGACTGACATCTCACACATAGCAATCATTCTTTGAGCCCTTGTTGTAAAATTAATATAATCCCTCCATTATAGACAAGCACCCTTTACATTTAAAGATATTACCTAGAATATCTGCCTAAGAAAGACATTTGTCTGCTGAAGAAAGCATGTTAGCTGGCAAGAAAAGTATGCTTTAAAAGAATAATTTGAAAATTTTCCTTTCTGATCATGTTAGGACTGCAGCCTAGGCAAGTTAGCAAAATACCACCAGTCAAAGAATGGTTGCTATGGGTTCCTTTACGTGTCACAGCTGGGGAACCAGAAATAGCTGACCTAGCTATTGGTTCAAACACGAAAGAGATTGTCAAGTATGATGTATGGAGAGAGAATAACAGCTCCCTGTGATTGAAACACCTTTGTAGTAACAAAGGTGTTCCATCTTGTTCCATGATTTGCACGGTGTCACGTTTGGTAATTTTAATCTTTATTTTTCTAATATAGTTTTTAAAACCAGCCTAAGAGATTTGTTTCACTGATATCAAAGCTAAGATCTTGCTTTCATATGTATGAAATTGGTTCTATAAAACTTGGATGCCCCTCTAGAGAAGATTGGTGAGAAATTTTGCTATATAAAAGGAATGAATATCCAGGATAACTCAGCAACTGAGTGCTTGCCAGGTCACAATTGCAAGGTCTGGGGTTCAATTCTCAGTCCTGGCCTGTGCAAACCCATATCTGAACTGCAGCGCAACTGGTTAACAGCCAGCAGGGCTTGGTGGCGAAGGCTCTCTCGCCTCCTGTGAGAAAGGCCTCTGGTTTGGTTCCCGCCCTGTGCAGCCCCGCATCCACTTGTGTGGAATGAAACCATGTCACAACTAATGATGCACAACTATGGAGGCTGCTCTGGGCCATCCCTCTTTCTTTCTCTCTCACTTTCTTTCAAAACAATAAAATAAATCTTAAAAAAAAGGCGGGTAGAGAATGATATTGGGTATGAGCTTGAGGTTTAGGAGGAAGTATCCTGTTCACTCTCCTATATTCAACCCATGTTCTAAAAAAAGTGGAAGCCACTCATTTATGCACTAATATTGGTTATAATTTTTTTTTATTGGTGAAAATTTTCCTTGCAAAGCGTAGGTAAATGCCCCATCTCTCTTGAATTGTTGCTGGTTTGGAGTAAGTGTGTTGCTGTGATTGTGCTGCTCTAATCAAGTACCGTGGTGCTTGCATGAGACCGATTCCTCCCGTATCAGGAATGAAAGCACATGCAAGGTTATAGGGAAGGACTACAAGCCTGCTCTAAGAGTAAGCTTGCAAGATTAGCCCCTCCTCTCATTCTGCACTTGTCAGAAACACTTCTCCTTTACCATAAAATTGAAAACTAACTTACTTTTAGAATGGGCACATTATAAAACACAGAATATTAAGAGTGTGCATATATGTGCAAAAAAGAGGAATCAGATCAAAATAGAATGTCTAGGACATTATGTACAAGTGATTACATGATTGCATAATGCATTAAAGTCTATCTAGAGAAGAAATCATAATAAATTATATAACCAAAATTAATGGACTGTTGTTTTTCAAACTGGCTCTGAAGACAGAGGGTTTTACATTGTGATCAACTTACCATCAACTACCCTCATAATGTACAAATAAGAAAACTCAATAATTTTAATCTGAGAATCACAAATCACTCTGCAAATCTAATTGGCTAAAAACACAAGGTCATAAGCAAGAATTATTATCTTCATTTTTGTGGCTGGAAGGGTTGGTTAAATGATTTAATCTAAGATCAACAAATGATTAGAGTAATGAAACAGACATTAGTCACTGTCTTTTAATCTCTGACATTCTATTGAGCTGTTCCATATACTTACCAAAGCCTGTCTACTCTTTTGAAAATGTATTCAATTTTATTATACTAGCAAATGAATATACTTATATTCATTTAGAAGCTGGTGTCAGAGTCAGCAGCTGTGTGCCAGCAAGATATCAAATGCGGGTGCCTGTGAGCCAATGGAAATAGGAAGAAGGTGGCTTTCAAAAAATAGCCATTGGAATGATTAGGTGCAGACAGATGCCTTTTCACCATTGAGAATGTTGACAAACATTGTGTGCCCTGCATGAAAGGAATTCAAGAGACAAACATTTATATTTGAAGTTCCCCAAGCTATATGTGGGGACATTCTTTTTTACCAGTGGTTCAATGATGTAATGTCCCCCAGGTAATAAGTGCAATGAGAAGTGATGCCCAAGATGCTCATTGTGTTTTCAGCACCCACCACTGTTTTGCAAAGTCACTGAATGATCTATTTAAAAACTCGGTAGCTTCTCATTTCTCACACTGGGCAGAATCTCTGCAGATTTTTGCCCTAAGCAACATCCACCCCTGTGGCTTTGGTGATATTTTATTTATTTACTTTTCTTATGATCAGCCTTCAAATGGCTGGTCTTTGTTGTTTGTTTTTTGTTTTTCATCTTGCACCCTTAAATATAGGAATTACATTGTTTCATTTTGGACTTCTAAACTCTTCTCCCTTTTGTGAGCTCAGCTTGCATGAGTTCATACATTCTCCAGGACTAATGTCATCTAAATTTTAGGAATTTTTCAAAACTTTATTTCAGATTATAAACCTGGGTAAATGAGGAAAGAACAAATGTCATATATTATGGTAACACAGCAAAATTAGTAACTTGGTACTGGCCCCTTCTGACTTGATTTTAAGAATGTTATTCCTAGATGATTCGATGTTTCATCCCTAAACGAAATAAATGGAGCCAAGATACCTGGTGTCCAATGAGTAAAAGTCAAGAACAAATTTAGAAAATTATATTAAAAAATACCCTCTGTCCACTTAAGGTGCAAAAGTCTTAGAGCCAATGACCATTTAAGAATCTGCACTGATGAGGACATAGGAAGAGTTGAACATAATATACCGGTAAACACACCAATGCAAAGAGGACCTGCTGGGAGCTGCATCCTGCAGACTCAAATGATGTTTTGAAACTCAGCTCCTCTAACTTTCCCTAAAACAAGCAACATTTTCAGACACCCAGAACAGGCAAGTGATGGAACTGGGTGATCACTGACATTGTACTTATTATTAGATCAATCCTAGGGGATAATGCCTGAACTCAGAGAGAATCATGCCCTGGGATGAATGGTGAGAGCACTGCTCATTATTGATTTATATGGTTGGGTAAAAGGTGATTGGGGCAAGCCATTTTTCTTCCTCTTAGTTACTTCCTCTGACTGGCAACCGTCCAGAATCTGGGATAATACTGATAGAGCCATATTTGATCATAATTCCACTTGTAAGATCCATATGTGATTTGACACATTTCTGATGTTTCCTCATGGATACTCCACTGACACCTCATCTTCTCCACCTTTATACTGTATCTACATCAATGGAATCATCATCTCCCTGATAGACCAGGTTTTAAAACTCTGGTTTATTTCTCCTTTTCATTAACCAGGTCACATCCCCTGGTCTTCAAGTTCAACTTTTGTTTCAAAAGTGTCTTAAGCATCTTTCTTCCTCCACATCTTTGCTGCCACTCTCCTGGCTCAGGCCATGGTCACCTCTCCTTGGTTTCCCCAGTTCTAGTCTCTTCTCTTCAATCAAGTCTTTACACTGTTGCCAAAATCACTCTTCTAAAATTCAGATCTGATCATGTAATTTCTCTTTCTCAAAACCTTTAATGATTGCTCTGGTTTACACAACAGAATCCAAACTTGTGAATATGATGGAAGACCCCCAAATCGGTTTCCAATCTTTTTGTTTATTCTGCACTTATTTCCTCTGACCTACTTATGCTCCAGATACACCATATGATTTTATGTTCTCAGAATGTGCCCTTCACTTATGCCTTTGTGAGTACCTTTGCTTTATAAGTCCCCTTCTTTCCCCTTGTCCTCCCTAGACTCTCTTTTCCCCATAGGCTTTTTCATGAACTTGAGCTTCTACCACTTGTCACTATTTATTCTGGACTGTAGTGTGTTGTGTATGCTCTGTCCCATCTCTTAGCTCTTGAATGCCTTGAGGGCACTGGATCACATGAGGATGTCACACTCAGTAAGTGTTTGTGGCATTCTTCACTTTCTATTTAAAACATTACAAATATTATGAGACTACTGTAGCCAAAAGTGTAGCAGGACATTAGAACTGGATTCTCTGGGCCTGAGAATCTACTGTGGGGTTAAACTGATTGACATCAGGATTCAAAAGTGAGAGTGAGGAATGCCCCTTTCTCCATGCACATATATGGAAAGGAAAAAATCTTCAAGCCTTTGTGTCTGTTAGATTAAGGACACAAAAAGGGGACATAGGGAGGGATTTGGTGAAAGGAGACAGATTTCTTTGTACAGAGATGCCATGCTGGCTGTGTGAGTCACACTTCCCTCTTGGGAGAGGTGTGGAGAGGTGCAGAGAGGTGCTGCCTTCATACCTGAAGCTTAATGAAAAGAGGATTCAAATGCTTGGAACGGGATTCTGGGATAGCTCAGTGATTGAGCACTTGCCTCACAGTTGTGAGGTCTGGGGTTTGATTGTCGGCTCCAGCCTGTGCAAACCCACATGCTGAATTGCGGTGGAACTGGTAACTTCCAAGATAGTGCAGTAGTGGAGGTTCCTGCCTCCCAAGCAGGAGGCCCCTAGTTCGGTTCCTGCTCCATGTGACCCTACATCCAAGTGTGTGCAATGAAACCATGTGACAACTAATGATGTACAACCATGGAGACTGTTCTGGGCTGAGACTGCTCTGGGCTCTCCCCACTGCTCTCTCTCACCTTCTCTAAAAAACAATAAAATAAATCTTAAAAAGAGATGCTTGGAGAGCACTGAAATATGTGCCCTGATGTTGGGAGACACTAGACTTCTCCTCAAGTCAGAGGAGGGCTAAGGACTCTGGCTCTGGGGCCCAAGGAGTGCCGCTGAGACGGAGCCTGGCTCCACTCCCAGAGGCAGTAAGTAGCTCCTACGTGAGGGTCAGAAGAGGGCCATGCAGGAGACAGAGACAGAGCAAATGGTCTTATGAGTATGTCCCGTCCAGTAGGGCTGCCTGGATGGGCAAGGAGCCTCAGCAGAAAGAACCTGGATGACCACTGAAAAAGAAAAGAAAATTCTTAAACCACCTTCCCTTACTTCTCCTTTCTCAGCCATTTTTATACCCAGAGGGTGCAAAAACAGCATCTATCAGGAAAAAAAGAAAGTCAGTCCACAGAGAACATAGAAGGGCTCTACCCCATTTTAAGGGCAGGTTTGCTGCAAGGCCAATCCATGCCTAGGAAGAGCACAGATCAACTTCAGGGTTTTGAGTATTCCATAGGCTGGGCATTTTAATTTCTACATGGAGACTCTTTTCTTTTTTTTTATAACTGAAAATTTTTTTATAACCGCAAAAATTTTATTATCTAAGAGTGACTAAAATGTCACGAGTCTGCCCAAGTCTTCAGCTTGAGGTGGAGACAATTTCTTCCATCGTGTTTAAAGGAACTGTGAGAGACAAAAATAAATTTGTGTTTCGATCACAATTCATATGAGTCATGCTTGTTCAACACATTGATTACAGAGGAAAAGACTAAGGATTGGTACTTTGGTGTCTAGATAATGAATGCTTTCTGTTTTTTCTACAATTGAAGCAGAAAAATGGCTGAGAAGTCCTCCTGGCATCTATTTGTGTCTGAGGTTTCTGATAATGAAAATAAAAAGCAATATATTTTTATTTACTCATATTAAAAATCAAATAAGACTATCTGAAGTGTGCACTCCATATCTAAGGCTTAATCAGACAATCTTACATTTTATGCTATGAATTGTAGATTCTTGTTTCATAAGGAAAATCTAAGTGATATGCCATGCTTATAATGAAAGCAAGAAATTTAACTCAGTTATTGGTGTCATAAGAGAAAGAAAAACAACCTTGAAGAAAGCTGCATGGTGCTGGAAGCAAAGGTGATGTTAATATATTTAGCAACTGGCACACTAAATTAACACATACATTAGAAAAAATTCTTTTATTCTCTAAATAAAAGAACTTAAAAAATTAGTTGTCAAGTGATGTGTGTTGACCCAATTATCCTAATAGCTTTTAAATACAATGATGATGATTAGAAATTTTTGGTTGATCTTTGTTTGGCATATATGTTACTTCCTAACCGATGTTTTCATATGAGTCATGACATCATATAGAGAACAGCAAAAAATAGCTCCAATTATTTGTCATTGGATGACATGTAATATAAAAGAGAATGTTTCTTTACATAAGTGATACTGTCTTTCATCATATATTGAATTAACAGCAAATACATAAACATTTCTCTAGTCCTTGCGATGCTGATATTTTTACATAATACATTTGGTATCTTGATTAATGACTGCCATGAAAATTGTTTACTAGAATGTTTAATTAGATCAAATCTAATCCATTAGTCCAGATGAGACATCATGGGCTGCTTGGGTTCAAATTCTGACTCTTCCCATTAAATTTTAAACAACTTTTCTATGCCTCAGTTTTCTCATCTGTAAAATGGGACATTGATAATTACTGCACTCATAGAGGTTATATGTTTATAAGGATAGATGCCTGGCAAACAATCACTCTACAAGTATAAAACTAATGCTGTTTATGCCCACTTCAGTTGGACTTTTGGTGGGTTTTAGATAGAGGTGAATGTCCACAAAGACCATGAAAAAGATTTACTTTAGGCACTGGTTAGCCCCACATTGCACCATGGAGACTATCTATTGCTCAAAACCTCCTTCAGTTGATGGCTTTAGGACCCCCCATTATTTCCTCAGTAGTTATGGCCTATTCCTATATTCTGGTAAGAGCTAAAGCCTTGTGGTGATTGATTTACAATGCCCATAAACAATCATATGAAGGGATCTTGTTGTTAAGTTTTATGGATTCTTTTCCTGGGGGGGAAAGACTGGAAGCAAGTGATCATAGCCAAGGTATGGTTATGAGTATGAGCACCAGGTGTTTGCTACCAGGCTGCCAAAAAGGGTGCTGTCTCCTCTGTGAGACTTGTCATCTTCTGCCATGTAGTAGGCAAGTGATGCAGGGAGAGTAGTGGTGGGGTGCTTGGTAGGCCAGCAGGCTGCCAGGTGCCAGTGTGGACTACGTGGGCTCCTTATGAGTGGCAAGGAACAAGCCAGTCCTCTGGACTGCCTGAGGGGATCATAGTGGTGATGCCTAGAAGACAGGACTTTTGGGGAGACTTAAACAGGACCTTGGAGTCTCTCTGCTGTACCAGCCATTAACCCTAAGCTGCTTTACTTGGAGGAGGTCTGTGGAGCAAGGGGACATAGGCCTGGGTGGCCCAAGGTAGGCAATGATAAGAAGGGGGTTTGCTCAGCAAATCTTGTAGCAGCTTATTTCAGCTGAATAAGGTATGTATTGGCTCAATATCCACCCTGAGTTTAAGAACATGTGACTCTCTTGACCAGGTTAGAACTTTCTTTACTTCCAAAAGTAATAGGCATGTATCACATAGGCTCAGATATACTGAGTAAGTTGGTGGTTTTTGTCATTTCTCACTTGTCTATGGGAATTTTATTTATCATAGGATGGGGAAACGAGGAAACAAAGTCCACTGCATTTTTCATTTTCATTTTAATGATATAGGTGAGAGCAGAATTTTAAATGTATTTATCAGTTCAATGTATTTATCATTTGATAAATATATTTATCAGATGAAAATTATGAGTTCCTACTGACAAATAAAACACTTAAAGGGTTTTTTTTTTCCTTCTTCATTGAGAAAGCATAAAAATCTATTAAATACTGGTTTCTCAGACTCCTAATCTCCCTGAAGATTCTGATCCAACCTCCCCAACCTAGGATTTTTTTAACTCCCCAACTCTAGGATTAGGGGCTTGTTTTAGGAGGGCTTTTGTTTCACAGAATGAAGAAGAAATAGGGAAGAAAGGCAAATGGGTCTAGGCCAGAGGTCACAACCTCTACATCTGTAGAGTCTAATGCCAACAGTAATGAGTGATAGTAAATAAAGGGACTGGCAGTAACAACAAGCGCGGGTGTGCATTGTTGCCAAGTGGAGACAACAAGCCCATCTCATAGGAACCCATGGACCAGCTCGTCAACTGTAATCATAAGAGAATGCAAGGCCCAGTGTTGCCAAATCTTTAAGCTTTTCAAACATCCAAATCTGGTAGTGTGTGCGTGTGTATGTGTGCACATGCGTGTCTGTGTGTGTCTAAATTTCTTGAGTTTACAACACTGTTCAGGCCAGCAAAGCACACCTGGAAGCCACAGTCTAGTACCTCAGCTAGGCCTGAGGCAGGAGAGTTTAATGGAATTTGAAGGCACAGATGTGAGAAAAGCTGTGGTATATTTGTGACAAAAAGGTGGGAGAGAAAAGTGGGAACTTTTAGGAGTATCTATGATGCTTCTTCCACATACTCAGGAAAACCTAGTGTAGGACAGTATTCTGAAGTAATTCTAGCTTGCTGGGCTATGTACTTTTCACAACATTCCAACTTTGATTTATTTGGGTCATAGTTCTACAAAAAGTGCCATGTCATAAAAAAGAAGAGGAACATCCCTCTCCCACCCCCGGAACACATAAGCTACGCAGAGGGTTATTTCATCAGCCTACATTGTACCATTAATATATCTGAGTTATTTGTCTCTTCTCAAGGCAAGTAAATTCTTCTTTCCTTTGTTAATTAATAAAAAAGAAATAATATTTTCATTGTGACTCATGTTACCAGATAAATAAATACTGTAATCACTTGTGGTTTAAAAACTTCCTGGAAAAACAACATGAATGCTAATTTTTAAAAGGTGATTAAAGAGAAATTCTAATAGTTTTGGCTAGATTTTACCACATCTGTTTTATTACTAAAGGAAGATTGAACAGAAAGTGATGACACCATTGGTAGGAGAAGTAAGTTTCCATCAAGGTACAATGATATAAAGTCTGGAAAACTTCCAATACAAAATTGTTTTCACCAGTCACAAGTTTCTAATACTTGGTTGGTCATTAAATTAAATGTTAGAGTTGGTGATAAGCATAGACACTAAACTTGTGGACCTTGATCACAGAGTCTTCGTGAACTTTACCACAAAGGTAAAGGAAGTAAAAAGCAAAATCAACTCAATGGGACTATATCAAATTGGAAAGCTTTTGCACAGAAAAAATAATCAACAAAAAGGTAACCAATTGAATAGAAGATATTTGCAAATGATACCTTTAATAAGGGGGGAAATATATCCAAAATATATAAAGAACCCATAAAACTTAACAACAACAAATCAAGAAATTGGCAGAGGACCTGCATAGACATTTTTCCACAGAAGATATACTAGATGGCCAACAAATATATGTAAAAATGCTCAACATCACTAGCTATAATGAAAATGCAAATCAAAACCATAATGAGGTACCTACCCTATCATACCCATTAGATGGCTAGTATCAATAAGATAAAAAATAAGTGTTGGAGAGGATGTGAAGAAAGGGAACCTTCATACATTGCTGATATGAATGTAAATTGGTGCAGCCACTATGAAAAAGTTCCTCAAGAAATTAGAAATAAAGCTACTAAATGACTGAGCAGTCCCAATTCTGAGTATGTGAAAGATCTGAAAACACTTTTCCATAAAGATATATATTTATTGTAGCATTTACAATAGTCAAGTAGTCTTAGAGATAATTCTTACCTGCTAGTGGACTGTAACGGAGTTTTCTCCTTTAGCACATTAGTAAGGAATGGATGAGCTGAGTGCTTCTCAAACTTTTAAGAGCAGACCCATTACCCAGGGGAATGTTGTTAAGTGGTTTGGGGTGGGGCCTGAAAATTTGCATTTCTAACAAACTCCAGGTGAAGCCTAAGTACAATTTGAGTAGCAAGGAGCTACCGTGTTTCCCTGAAAGTAAGACATCCCCCGAAAATAAGACCTACTTAGTTTTGCCTCTTGCTGAAATATGTATAAGGGATCTCCCCGAAAGTAAGACCTAGTGCATCTTTGAGAGCAAAAATTAATATAAGACACTGTCTTATTTTCGGGGAAACAGTGTAGCTAAAAGATGAGTGAAGGTAGAGAATAGGGTCTATGGGTATAGAGGACGTCTGTTCATATGACCTGCAGAGCCTGACTACTTTGGAAGGAACATTTCTTCTCCACTATTAGCTCATGTATTAGTTCAGGTAAGGCCACTTCTCTCTTTCCTCTCCTATCCCAACCACTTGTGATAGAGTTGGATATAGGACCCAAGCCTGGCCAATGAGCACAAGTGAGCAGGTGACTCAAGTAATTCAACGGGTTTTAAACCCTGGCTTTCGGTTAGTGCTACTGGAAAAAAGGCTTTCTTTGTAGGTTGTGAAACCTGGAGCTTCCAGTGACCATCATGAGGACTGCCTGCCTGGTGATGAAGATTTGGAAAAAAAGATTCCTCATGACATCCTTTGAGTGCTTGGTTTCATCCATTCCTGAAACACATACTCCTGCCTCATTGGTTACTTGGGTCAATAAATTTGCCTTTATGCTTAGCCAATTCGATTTGAGTTTCTGTCACTTGCAACAGATAGCATCCTGCTAATACAGTAGTGATAGGGCCTGACACAGGAGGAATTTAGCGGATAATTGTAACCTTCTCTTTACAATTTTTCTTTGATTGGACTGAGCAATATATATATACTAAATTTCCATACAAGTAAGGGATGGATAAACACACACACACACACACACACAATTTTTTCTTTCCCAGAAAAGAGACAATCTGAAACTATCATTTAGATGACAAGCAATTTTATTTTGCAAAACAATCACTATACAGCAACAAATACATTTGCAAATTTTGATTGAAAAACATGAACTAGCTACAACCAGCCATTGAAGAAATGCCTTTCTATGGTAACAGGCTCTAGAAGTATCAGAAGAAAGAAACCCCCACAAATTTGGAGTAGAGTGTTGGAACATTGGAATCCCAGCACACAGAGTATACTTTTTGTTGATTTTTTTTTTCTTTTTGCTAAAGTTGAAGTAGATTTTCATGATTGACATTTCATGAGTTTAAGAATAAGCTTTTTCCTACAGAGGGACTTGGCCTTAACCTACATACCGAGGCTAAATGTCCAAGGCATAAAAACACAAAAAAACAAAAAACATCGATGCTGATTTTTAGCACCTCAATCTTTCAAGGAACACCTAGAATATGCCTTTCTAGGCCATGAATCTACCTTTCTTATGGGCTTATTTAAGACCATTAATAGTTTATTTTCCTCCTTTTTGTGACAGAAAATTTGAGAAAAACTATATTTACAGCTATGTCATAATCAACCACATTGAGATTATATCTTTAATAATGCCAACATGATATTATATTTTGGTTGATGGTCCCATTTCCTGCTGTATTACTAGATGATGTGTATGGAGAAGGCCAACTGCCATCGGTATTGTCTCTATTTAACAAAGTTCTGTCTTTAACCTCTTCAGACATACCTAGGTTGGTGTGACACAGGTGTCTTGCTTGTGGGTGGGGTTTTAGCCCATCACCCTGCTGGAATGCAGCAGGAGAATCCAGAGAGAGTTGGTTCCTAAATGAACATGGCCTTTGAAACTCATCCTAAACTCGGATCTTTCCTGCATCATTGTAAGGTATCCAATTTTGGGTTGCAGATGACCCAGAGAGAGTGAGTTCATGCGAGAAGTTGGCCCTTTGACTCTTCACAGCTCTGGATTACTTATGTGTCCTTAAACAGGTTCTCAAAGGCTAAAGCCAGAGAGAAACTGGCATTAATAGATCTAGAATTCAAACTATGAAGCTTTAATTTCTAGATCAGCGTATGGATGTCCCCACAAGAGTGGTGCTCAAAAAGCTTAATTTGTGTCGTTAATCTTGAGAGTGAAGACGGGATGGGCTCTACAACTTTACCCCATAAGAAGACATTTATCCTGTGTGTTTCTCTTTTACTGTTACAGATGATCAGTTTCTTTTTGAAAACTTTATAAAGAATCATATTGCCATACAAATGAAGAATATTTACTCATTGTAATCTTGCTGTGATTTGAAATAAACATTTGTTTTAATGCTAAATCTAATAATTTAGTGCTTTGTATAATTGTTATTTTGGAAGTGTATTTTTAAGAAACTGAAATTTAATATGTAGAACATGTTGACTTATTCTTAACTTTTATAAAAAACTTAAACTAAGGTTAAAAAAATTATTTATTTCAATTGTTAAAACTGTTCTAACCAGCTATCAAATTCTTCTTTCAAGAGAACTTCAACTACTATCTAACATCAAACATGTAAGAAAATATCATAAGTCCTCACATGACTATTCTTTCTTCTCCTATTTTCTGATACATTTCAGAGGAAGCTGATGGATAAGATGCCCAGAATCAATCCTCACAGCAATTTTGAGGCAGAAAATAGATACTGTTCATACATAATCCTACTTAGTAGTTTCTAATTTTTTGATTGTTGCATAAAAGAATTGATTTATAAATAGTTCCAGGCATGTTTGCCTATGTAAAAACTATTAGTTGAGTATGACTGACGTACATTTGCTCCTAGAGTTTCTTTTGTGGAAATCAATTTGGTTGCAATATCCAATAAATCACAAAGTGGCATCCATGTCTCTTTGTGTTTAGATCTATTGCCTTCTTTCTTAGATACTACTATACTTCCTGTTTGCCTCATCCACACTCATCATTTTTTCCTTTATATTCAGGAACTGAGTTGCCTCAAAGGAATCAAACACCTACCAGATCATTTGCCTGTAACTGTTCAGATCCATCCCACTAGCCCTGAGCAAGAAAAAGAATAGATAAAATACTAAAACACATCCACTCAGCCTGGTAACTCATTGCTTTATTCAAGCCATTGAAAAATTCACTGCTTATTCATAAGTCTAAGACAAATGATCTGTGAGAGGAGTTAATTAATTGATTTGTGATTTCTAGATTGTATATAAAGTCAGAAGAGTATTACTGAATGATAAGTAATGTTAAGTCATACAGTATTCCTTTACACAGTACAATGTTGGAATCCTCAAAAACTGATTTAGATATCTGCATCTAACTATTTTGTAGCCATAACTTCTCAAAATACCGTATTTTATCTTTCTGATCAAGGGATCTTTACTTTGGGTAAGGAAGCCAAATATCTTCTATCAGATAATTTAATAAGCAGGTACTATTAGGAAGAATGGGATAACAGATCCCAAACTCCCATGGTTAGTTTCAACTTTAGCAAATGGAAAAAAAAAAAAAGGAAAAAAAGAAGTCTTAACAAGTCTTACATGAATAATTAGAGAAATAAAACCCAAACTGTTCCATGATTCAAAATAAGATAATTCCATAATCTTAAACCAACAATCTGTAAACCCTTTTATATATAACTGGCCCCACCCCCAGAAACTCCATGTTGGTGAAAGCAAAGAAAAATAAATTTTTCTAGCATCACTGGAGAGACTTGTATCTGGCACTAAAACAGGGTTACAGCTTTGAGTTGTTACAGAAAGGAACCTCATGCTAAAACTTTTTGTCTTTTTTTAAATGTATTTTTTTAAATAGGGAAAGAACCTTGCTAACATCTACTTTCACATACCTAAAATTGCAACACCGAAGGGTGCAGGAGACACAGATACTGTGAATAAGGAAGTATAATATTCAAGTATATGAGGAAGTATCACAAATGGCCACAGAGAAATATATATATATTTGTATCTATAATACTGTATCAAACAGATGGAAAGGGGGTGAGAAACTGGTAGTGTGGACACAAATCTAGCTGATCACCTGACATTCATTCTAATCAGACACGAGTCCATCCTAATGAAAGTGCTTCATTCCTAATAGAGCACTTTTATAGCACTTCTTCAACCACAGCTCAAATGCTTTGTAACTATTTTTTAATTAGTTAAATAATTTATTGAATTGACTTATACTGATATAATTATCCAGGTCCCAGATGTTAATAACTTAATTGAATCTTTCTTCCCATTTATACAAAATAACACTAAAACAAAACAAAACGAAACAAAAAAAACTTATTTCTTACATGCTCTTCCCTTCCTGCAATCAGACTCCTTGATTTAATTTAACCTGTAATAAGTTACAATGGGCAACTTTTATCTTTTCACCCAGCAACAGAATAGTGAAATGAGCAGCTTGGATTTTAACAAGGCCTTTCAGAATGTAGTGGATAGCCTTCAGGCACATGAAAGGTAAAAATGCAATTTTCAAAATAATAATACTCCATGCAAAACAGAGCAGAGCAAAAATAACTGTCCAGTTGAACTCATGTAAAGCCAGTGTCTTCCTGTTGCAAATGGAAATCAAGTCAATTTCTGCATATGCTATTCATTTTTTTTTATAAAATTGTAACAATAACTAGAGTTTGGGAATGAGATTATTTATTTTATGGTTTGTGAAGGATGAACATAACACCTGCTTAGAGCCCACTCCTGCCAAGAGCTCATGCCTAAATATTATTACCTTAAAGCTAAATGAGAAATATTCACAAGCCCTGCTTAGCGAGTGCAGCAGTGACGTCCTCAGCCAAGGTGGCAAGCTGAGGGGATTCGAGCAGGTTAATGCTTCCAGAGGAGGAGACGTTGCTGAGTCGTCGGGGGGATGCCACACTGGACCTGCCTGGGGACTGCGTGATGATCTCAGCCCCGTGGTCCACACGGGCCTTAGCATGCTCTCTGAAGTTCAACTTTTGGCTGTCAATCTGTTCAAAACAAGCGTCAGTCCTTGTTAACTCAAGTATCTTAACTGGCCCCTAGACATTTCTCTATATCCCAGAGCTGATGTTAACTTCTCTTCTATTCAGTTCTGCCTCCCTACTTCGTTTATGTGCAGGTCTTCAATCCAGGACCCATTTTAATGAAGAATATATCAGAAGGATTAAAGAAAAGATGGGCTTATGACTTACCTTGACGTTACCACCTCCAGGTACATGGTGAGCATTGTCAAGTGAACCAACTTTAGCTTGGGCCTTTTCTTTGAAATCCAGTTTTACACTCTCAATTTTCACACGGCCACCACCTATGAGAGCAGAAAGGTCTTTAAATGCCTTGCTAAAATTAAATCTTTCATATTTGTGGTGACTATTTCCCCAAAATGATTATAGTAGATAGACCATCCCAAACAACAAGCTTAATTACTATACATCTGACCATGGATGTGAAAGAAATTTTTTAGAATTTTTAGTTCCATACCATTTTCCCCATATCATCCAAGATAATGACATTCTTTTTTTTGTATCATTATATGTGGATTGCTTTACATTAACACCCTTCTCCTTTACCCACTTTTAGCCTAAGATATCAGAGGGGTTTCTTTTATCTGTATAATAAATACTCTAAAAATAACAAAATGAAAATATATTAGTGCATCCTTTCTAAAACTTTGAATATTTAATTTCTTATGCCAAAGGAAGCCAATTACATTGAGATGAAGCTCTTCTTTATTTTTCTGCATGGTATTATGTCTCTGTCCAATGAACTATTTGGCTAGAAATGATGTACATATATGGGTAATATATTCACTTGTAAACTTTGAACATTGATAGCTTGACTGATAAAACAGGAATCAGGAGCTAAGTTTTTGTTTTTTTTTATAACTAGTAATCTTGTAGGCTGACCAGATGCACCGTTTTAAACAGAACAGAAAACAATAGCACTTTCCTCTTTCAAATGGTACAGATGGCCAACCTGGTCTCACTGAGCTAAATTCAAGGTATCAGTAGGTTGACCATATGTACCATTTTAAATGGGACAGTATCATTGTTTTCTGTCCCATTTAAACAGTACATCTGGTCAGCCTAGCTTTTAGAGCTTCCCATTTTAGATGGAGCAATGGGAGGAGAATCTTAGGAGGTCCAATTCTTATACAGATATCTTAAAAAAAAATAAAATTATTTTATTGTTTTTGACAGAGACAGAGACAGAAAGAGAGAGACAACAAAAAAATGGGGAGGGCCCAGAGCAGTCTCCATAGTTGTACATCATGTTTTTGACATGGATGTGTTACACACAGATAGGTGGGGGCTCTGCAAGCAGGAACTGGGCTAGGGGCTTCCTGCATGGAAGGTATGCCCCTCAAGCTAGGGGCCAAACCAAGGAGGGAGGTGAGAATAGAACTGGGGGCCTCCTGCATGGGAAGCACACCCTGAGTTCAGCATATGGGTCCACCGGGGCCGGGATTTGATTCTTGGTCCCTGGGGCTGCAAAGTGAGTGCTCAACCCACTGAGCCATTGGCTTCCCCTTGTACAAGATATCTTAAGATCTACTTTGATCTGATAATATTAATAAGACAGAGTTGTGATCATGCTATTTCCTTTATTGCCAATTAGTCTAAAACTCAAGGATCTGTTGATAGAAAAGAATGCCACATGCCACCTTTCAATGGGGTCTCCTAATCTCTGCATGCCTTTGTGCCCTCTCAAATTTGCAAATGCAAGGAGTTTGCACTGGGTAGGTATCATTGTCCTTTAGTTTGTCTTTGAGCACTTCAGAGTTTCTGCTGATGTCTTTGATCTGGAGAAAAGCTGAAATAGATTCCTTTACCCACCTCCACTTAAGAGATTTGCGTTCACTTTCATTAGCAAGTTTGTTTGGTTTATATGTATTTTTTTGGAAGACCAGTGGTAAGAGACGTGATCCTCTACTACTATCAAATCTCTCTTGGGATTGTGATTTGGGAAAAAATACCTAAAGAACTCTATAGAAACACAGACAATTTTTTATTTTTTTAAATTTTAGACTCTTGATGCTTATTTGTCTCTATAGATCAAAGAGAAAGGTCTGTTAAGGCTTCATGGGTCTCTTATGCCTTGTGGTATTTTCTCACACAATACCTAGATATTTATATTAGCACCCAACTCCCTGGCCAGGAACCCCTAAATATACTGTATTACACAGTTATTGGATTACATTTTGAAGTTCCCTCTTTTCATTCTTCTCCTGGAGGCATAGGATATGCATAATGTTATTTAACTCATGCTTACAGGCCACATGTAGTTGTCCTTCCCTTAAAATATGCATTACTGCAGAAAATTTTTACCTGGCCATGTAGGTCACACTTCTTGGTTGTGGCAGGATTAGTGTGACTCATAAAACATTCTTATCTTTGTTAGAGGCTGGTGCACAATGAGGTTTCAACCAGATCAGATCAACTTTCTTGGGATCTTACTTTTCTATTTTTTGGTAGCCTGTCATAGAAATTGCCTTTTCAAGTTTTCTTTTATGATTACATGTTATAATATTAATATAATCTTGTTAAAGTTTTTGTTGCACTGTATTTTCAGAGAGAGGAAAAATGTAATATTGACACAAAATATGTGTGGAAAAGAAAGCTCAAGAAGTCTATTTTTGTTGAAGTCCTACTAGAAATTTTTAGCTAACTGTTAAAGAAGCTTATTTGAATTCAGAGATCTATGCCTTTGGTGCTGAACAATTCTGGTACCCACCAGGAGCAGTAATTGTGAAAGATTATAATCTTTATCAAGTTTCATATGTCCTAAAGTGAAATTAGTAAGATCAGATATTTTATTTTTTTTATTATTTATTTTTTATTGTTTGTAACAGAGAGTGAGACATAGAGAGACAGAGAGCAGCGGGGAGGGAGAATACTCTTCATAGTTGTATGTCATTAGTTTTCCAGTTTCATTCCACAGGTGGGCATGGGGCTGTGAAGTGTGAGAACTGGGCAGGGGGCCTCCTGCCTGCAAGCTGGGAGCCTCCCACATAGGATGCTCACCCCAACAGGAACTGAACTGGGATGGAAAGCACACCCCAGGTCCACACAAGTCAGGGCCAGGGCTGGGGTTGGGACTGGGGACGGGACCAGGACCTTGGGGCTGCAATGCAAGTGGTCAACCCGCTGAGCCATCCTGGTCCCCCAAGATCAGATATTTTAATCTGTTCCTCCAGGCATTGAGTTGTTTCCTTTACCATCTCCTTAGATATTCCACCTTCCAAAATAACTTTGTGAAAAGCTTACTGCTATCAAGAATCATTGTGCTAACACTTTTCTATGAATTTAGTCAGCTGATTGAGTTATTATAGAAGAGCTAGATTTAGAAGTGGGAGACCATGACAATAGTCTTTTATAACCAATAAATATTACACTTTCCATATTTATATAAGATTTGTCTGTGCATGAAAAATTTAACTAATTGTATACTTACTGCCTGGAATTAAAGAATCCAACATATTCTTTTGTGTTCTAGAAGAACATAGGCAGTATGGCCAAACACTTCAGTAATACTGTTGACATGATAGTACAAAGTCAACTAAATGTTTGTAGGCTTGAGTTATAGACAGGGGAATTGTGAAGATAGGTAGGACAGTATGGGACCATGTCCCTGTTGCCTCACAAACGACAGAAACTAATTCCAGAGTGGCAGTTCTGAAACTAAAATATTGTAATGGAGATTCCATACATGTAGTTTCTAACTCCTTGACTTGCTTTATGAATAAATACACTTTGCAAAGTAAAGCCTGATTTATAGACATATTTCCAATGGACTTATACATTTTGAAATGTATCTTATTTATCTTTTTCAATTAATAGATCCTTCTTAATAATCTTCTCATGGTCAGAAATCTTATTGGGCTCAATTGTTCTTATACCTTGTTTCTGATAACAATTTAGACTGAGATAAATAGAAATAATCTATTCCCTAGTTTAAGATGTTTAGCATAGATGTTTAAAACCAATTGTTTCTTCTTGTCCTTTTATAATTCAATAGTATATATAAATTGTATCAAAAGTATTCTCAAGAAAATTACAAGTTTGACAGTTGTCCATATGTGTGGAGGTGGAATTTAGCAAAAATATATAATACACGATACACAGAAAAAGACTCATATGTTAGATTCATACTTTAAAAAGGAAAAAAAAATCCCTAGAAAGTATGAAACTAAATTCTACTTTAGAGTAGTCCCATGAGAGTCTGGAAAACAAGAAGTCCATGGTCAGGTAAATCAAGGAAGCATTACATTCTACTGAGGATTCACCGTACTTATTGACCTACTATAGGATCTGAGAAATTCAGCAGATAAATAGATTTCTTTAGCCTTGCTTAAGCACAATTATTATTTCACATAATGTAGAAAAAAAAAACAATTTTGTAAAAAATATTTAGAAATGCTGCTTTCAATCCATGTAATTATGTATGAATTCATGCCCCAATGTATTTTATAGGTTGTATCATTTCAAAAGAGCTCCAGTAAGCATGTTGAATAAATAGAGATAAATTAACTGCATCTTACTTTTAAATTACTTTTAATTTTTAGCATGTCCTATAATATATGGCCTATTTATGGTAATTGAATTTAGGTGTCCAAGTGAAGATGCCCAAATATCTAATTTAAGTTTCTATTAATAAAAGCTTTAAGTATCAGGATTTTGAAATGTCCTTTCAATTTGGTATTTCACAACAACAAAAATTTTGCTTGTCAACTTCTTGAATCCTATTTAATATTTCTCAAGCTACTAAAAAGTATTTATTTACCTGGCCTGTGGCGGATGTTCTTCAGAGAGCCACATTTGGATGTCACGTGGCTTAAGTCAATCTTCTTGGTAACAATCTGTACCTGTGTGAATCACATAAAATGTGCTTTAAAACAGGACATGGACAAGCCCCCAAGCTCATACATAAACTCTAGAAACATATTCAAACACATAACACACAGCAACATATCCAGGAACCCTAACTGAAATACATACACACACAGAAAAACATAATTTCCCATACGTCCTCCCAAATGTTTGGTTGGAAAGGACTCAAGCAAATCCTAGAACAGAAGATTTTATTAGTAGAAAACAGATCATGCCATAAGGGGATAGAAATGCCAGGATTAATAAGGCAAGCTTTCACTCAGAGAACAAAGCCACACTGTTAATCTTTTCTATAAGCAAAGAGCCAAGTAAAGAGATGAATTATGTTTTATAAAGTGATTTTTACAACAAAGTAATCAGCAGTGTTCATAGATACAAGAAGATCAACATTGCTTTAAGACATAAGAAGAAGGAAGCTCTAAAAATGCTTTTCTAAAATATTATCATGCCTTGGCTAAATGGAATTTTTCTTGAGCATCATGAGAGCAACATTTTTTTTCTTTTTCTGTGTTTTATTGAAATCACGCCTCTCAGTACTTAACAAACAGTGCTTTTCCAAGTGTGGTTCATCATCTATTTGCATTAGAAGTACATGGGAATTACTGAATCAGAAACTATGGAAATAAAGCCAGAAAATCAGAGTATTTGAATAAGTGATTCTCCTCCTGAGGAAAGTTTAAAACTATTGTTTTAAATGTTAGAAGCTTCCTTACTTTAAAATAATTCATTATCTCAATTCAACCCTTTCCACTTAGGAATTTTGACCAGCAGACCTCTCGTAGAGAATAGCTGGCTCTACTCTACTCTCTGATCCCCTCAAGTGACTTACCAGGCTTGACACCGCTTCTGTGACAGTATCAGGTGTCCTGTACCTACTAACAGAGCAACAGGAAGAGGACAACCATGTCCATGTAGTTACTGGCCTTGAGGCTTAGCTCAGCACCCAGGAAACCTTGCTACGGACTTCCCATGACAGACAGTAAACTCTTTTAAGCTTAGTGGAGCTACCTTTAGGATTATGTGACAGGTTCTGGAGAAAGCACATGTTTATCTCTCCTTTCACTGTTTGAACTCCATCTCTGCTTACTTGAGGATCAAGGAGCTGAGAATTATTAGGTGTGGATTCCGGTTTTGATGTTCTATAAATTACTTCAGTCACAGGTGGCCGGAACCTTAAGTTTAGGTGACAGAATCTGGCTTGAGTTACCCTGTTTCAACTCTGCCTCAATTGCTTTTGAGAAACATGGATGCATCGTTTCCTTCATCTAAGAGGATATTATTTCCACTCAATTTATGAGACAGGAAAAATCCCATCAAGATGTGTATACTGGGACTTGAAGCCTTTTATTCTGAATGACAGATGAACCGTGCTTCCAGTTTTGGATGATTTCAAGTGATATCCTAATTTTCATGAATAATGAAGCACAAAAGACTGACATGACACACTTTGGGTATTTTCAAGTATATCATCTTTGCCTCAAGAGTAATTTAAATGAAGCTGGGAAAATGGGTGCCTAAGTTACTTTTGCAGAGAACCAGAGGCAGCAGGAGGAAATGCCTTGAGGCTGAAGGCCAGCAAAAAGAATTGGCAGGTGAAATGGGTTTTCCAAAGCTCTAAAAACCATGGTGCGCCCCATTAATATTTACTTCCTCAAAAGAAAGCAAGAAATTTGTTGACAATTTTACAGGGAAGAATGAGAAGCCCATCACCAAAAATGCAAGGCTGATAAGCTCCCAGACCAGGGTGCCAAGTGGAGCAGCAACAAGGGGGTGTGCTAGGAAGGAGGCAAGAAAGAAGACAGGGTGCTGGCTGTGCAGATAGAGCCACACAATCAGGACAGCTTTCTAACAGAAGCTTCTACTTACATTTCCGCCCCCAGCAGAATGTTTGATGTTATCCTTGGAACCACATCTGGACTGAACCTTGCTAAAATCGATCTTCTTGTTTAAAATCCTAACCTAAAAGGAATTGGAGGTAACTTCACTGTGCATTTTTCTCTCAATATGCTGGGTATAAGAAACCATAGTGAATGCTGCTAAAAAGGGTCCAAACTCCCTTCTAACTATGTAATCATTTAAGAAAAAAAAAAAACTAACACTGGAACTAAGGATCAGATCTATCATACAAATATGAGCCTCTATTGCCCTGCACCCTCAAGGACCAAATGCTTGAGAACCTTCGATATCCCAGCTGTACACAGGCATAATCTGAAAACAACGAGAGGAATAGAAAAAGAAAATTTGGATCACTGATCAGGAGGAGGATTCCAATATAGGGGGCAACACTGGGACTCATGTTCATGCTGTGGAAGGTCCAACAGTATAGTTCAATGTAGTTCAGCCCAGGATCCTGAAGAATATGCCAGTGCCCTGTCCCTTTCCCCCTTAATCCCAGCAGTGTCAGTCATCCCAGTTACAAATTACCTCGTCTACTTGACTTAACTGTATTATTGGTCCACGTACCACAGGTGAGGTTCACAATTGGTCTGGTGAATGCTACGGGGAAGGGTTCTTTCATTAAGGAGAAGAACCCCTGGTTTTTTAAAAGGGTCAACCAGGGGGCTCTGGGCCTCTGCTGCTGAAAGGGCTTATGATTCTTTTGCAGGACTGGCTTAGTGGCCTTCTGGAAGGTTACCCTCTGACAACTGCTAAGGAACAGCCATTATTCTTAGATTGTGGGTATAGAAACATACTTTCCATTTTTAGAGGGGGGGAAACCAAGGACCATAAGCTGACTTCTATTAGGTCATTAAAGGTAGTCCAGGCCTTGCTTGGGTTCAGCCAACTTGAGATTAGGTGTTTTATTTCTATTCTCAGGAAGTCCATTACTCTTCTTCATTTATTTATTTATTTTTTATTAAAGATTTATTTTTATTGTTTTCTGACACAGAGAGAGGCAGACAGAGACAGAGAGAAGGGGGAGGGCCCAGAGCAGTCTTCATAGTTGACAGCATTAGTTTTCCATATAGTTTCACTCCACAGGTGGGCACAGGGCTGTGCAGGGCAGGAACTGGGCCAGAAGCCTCCTGCACAGGCCCCGGCAAGAACTGATCTGGGGGCACACCCCAGTGCAGCATATATCTGGGCAAGAGCCGGGATTCAATCCCTGGTTTCTGAGGCTGCAAAGCGAGTGCTCAACCCGCTGAGCCATCCCAGCTTCCCCTCTCATTACTCTTCTTGAAGACAATAGCAAATTCATACAGTAGCCAATCCAGATATGAAAAGATATTATTTTGGTATAATGCAATGTGCAAAGTGATAACTCTTGTGAGTTATAACTTCTTTCATGTATGTTTCAAACTCTGCATGTTTTGGAGGGCAGAAAAGTAATATAAGGAAGAAAAGAAAGGTTGATTTTTGTTGTTGGTTTGTTTGATTTTACTTTGTCTTTTACTTCTATCCTTCCCCCAACTTGCCTAATAGCTAAAGATAAATCACATTTTCAATGCTTTAGGGGACAGTTTATCCTCTTGTAAAATGATGCTATATAAATTTATACTAGATATACAGCTATGCCCCCAAACAGTATAACATCTCTTGGTCTTTGCAAAACAGAGTAAAAAACTCAAGAGGACATGCATCCTGACTATTTTTAACTAGACAAAGCTTAAATTGCAGTGTCTGCCTAACTGTGACAAGGTAGCTGTCCCTTACAGGGAAATATCACTGACAACTCTTATTAGCAGCCCAAGGGAAGGACCTTTTGTCAAAATCTGAATTCAGAAGCCATGATGATGAGCCACTCTTTAGGGCATAATAAAAATTCCAACTTCCAAAACAAAAGTCGGGGGTGGGGGTTGGGGGTGGGTTTCACAGGGTCTAATCTAATAACAAGTATAGTTGTATTAGAAGAGGTTCATGTAAACTGCATATGCAGATAATCTGAAGTCAACAAGGGCAATTACATTTCAAACAACACAAATTATTTTTAGAAAGGAAATAATTTTGATTTATTATTTCTAACAATAATACTTTTAATTATTCTCCATGAAGATCTAATTATTTTGGCAATGAAATAGAATTCATCTAAGTCATTTTGCTAATCCTTGGGGATATACAGGATCTTATATTTCATTTACAAACTTTAAATTAAGAGATTGTTAGAGAATCAATTATGTGACTCATGGCCAAATGTTAAATCTGATTCATTTTTTGCAAAAATAAAATTTCCAAATTCAGTTGCATGAATTTGACTCTAACATTTAATCAGCTTTGGGCAATTTTAATGATATTCAAAACAAATTATTCAAATCCAAGGGGTCACGTTGCCAGGATTATTTAGGAATAATGTGTAGCTTAAAATCTTAAAACTTCAAGCCTGACTTCTGTTGATTTTCCCCAGATTTTCAAATGAAACAACTAGCCAACCTTTTTCAATGGTAGACTTCTTCAACCTATGTCTCCTCAATCTATAATGTGAAACAGACCTTTGACATGAATTAATGGCAAGTTCTTGATATATTTCCATATTTGCAAGAGTGTTACTGTTATCTTGCTTTTGTCTAAAACGAGGCAATATAATTATGATATCCAACATCCTGCTTGATGGTTGAGTAGACAAAACAAAACCTCTTTGGGCAGTGGATGCTGGATACTCAGTATTGTTTAACCTCTAGATTGATAACTTGCATCTGAGCACCCACCTAATCTGTGTGACTCACATTATGACTCCGAAAAATTACAACATACTTCATGCCCAAAATCTCTAGGATCATTTGCAAATAATTATCACTTCAAAGAGCTAATTCCACAAATACCAGCAGTTCTCACAAATGATTTCATAAAATAGAAAAATAGATGGCTACTGTGAAGGATAAAGCTAAATTATTCCAAATTAGTTTTATTTTTTATTTTTATTTTTTATCAGAGCATTGAGTTTTAACTGTCTGTGGTCTACAGAAGGATCTAAATAAAATTACTTTCTTTGGAAAGAATTTTCAATGAACTTTTGGTTTCCTAAAATCCTATGCCAAGGGAGAATTATTTTAACATTTTAGAGAATGTTTTTTATATATAACAAACTTCTAATTGGCCAATTAAAGAATTTTCTATATTTATGATATGGAAGAAAAATATTTGAATAATCACTACCCAAGATTAACTCTAAAACATATTTTAATCTATGTCAATTTCTTTCAAGCAAAAGTTTTACTTGCACTATTAATGCAAAATGGGGTGATCTGAAAAAGTGACAGTGCTTCTTCCTATATACTTCACAAGGGAAGTAAAATGTATTTTATCAGTCAGCTGGATTAGTTTCCTAAAGCTCTGACTTATTTAAAATTCTTCCAATCTCCTTATTTCCTATTAAATGCATCAAAACCTAGCCACGTGACCATGGTTCTCAGCAATCCTGATGTGTAAACCCTCTCTTAATACTTTACATTTTGGGCCAGACTGTGTTACATTTCATACTTTAAGGGCCTTATTTACATTTTCATCCCAATGTTTTCTTTATCTTATTATCTCTTGCTAACTGAAAACAGATTCTTCTTCAAAGATCAGTCTAACCAGGTTCTCCACAGAAGGAGGCTGGCAAAAAGGGTTTCAGTCTTTTGGGCAAATGGTGGTGACTTACTTGCATACATACTTGACTTTTGATTCACATAAAGGTCATATAAACAAGTTATAAAGAATAAGTCAATATAATGGAATAATTAATCATAATTATTTTATTTTACATTTTACTAATTCTATCTATTCCTCCACTATGTTAGGAGATAACAGTGCAGTTACTTTCTCAATAGTCCTGGTGTGACTCTAGTTAGATTTTATCCTGATGGTTCAGCTGAAATGATCACCCATTGCACTCTCTCTGCATGTAAGTTTAATTGTGCCTTTAGAGAAATTAACTCTTTTCTTTCCCAAGTGGGGTTATTCTAAGAAAGTACAGGAAGACAAAAGCAGGATAAGCTTGTATGCAAGAGAAAATCTCTTTTACTAGAGATTCAAAATAGGAAACAAGATAAAAAACACAAGTCTAACTTACAGTTTATAGAAC
>PVKE010020379.1:0-27553 GCA_004027555.1 Craseonycteris thonglongyai
AGTGCCCCCAGTTCAGTTCTCACCGGGGTGAGACCCCGGCCCAGTTCCTGCCCTGTGCAGCCCCGCACCCACCTGTGGAATGAAACTATGTGGAAAAACCAATGATGTGCAACTATGGAGACTGTTCTGCACCCGCTTCTCTCTGTCTCTGTATCTCTCTCTCTCTCTGTCAAAAACAATAAAAATAAATCTTAAAAAAATAAATAAATACTGGGGCTGAGGAGCCCGGGCTGGCCTCAGGTAGGCCAGCCATGCTGGTCACAGCCATAACCAGCGGGTCGGGCCTTCCTCCAGAGGCTGCTGAGTCATCACTTTAGAGGCACATGCTAGTCTTATCCCCATGTGACTCATGAGGGAGCTGAGTATGGTGAAGTGTGCACTCAGCAGGTGTCAGAGCCTGGTCTGTCCGATGCGTAGCTTAACCTCTGCACTGCACTGAGAGGAAGCGCACTACAGCGAAGGGCGGTGGGAGACTGCTCGTTTGCCACTACTCAGACCAAGAGTGACGGAAAGAAATTAAACACCCTCCAACATCTGTCATTAGCTTGGGCTTATCCTGCTTTCCAGCCTGAAAGACTATTTCCCCCAAAAGGGGAGCACTATTCTGATTATTCAAGCATCCCCAAGAAGCTGAGTACTCTATTTTGGGAGGAGCAAAATTTAGACTCTCAGACGTGCTGGGTAAGAGCTGAGGAGTTGAAGGGGAGAGAATGGCAGAGCAGAGGTGAGGCGGGGGCACCCCGGCTAAGCAGACACCGGCATCCCTCTTCCCAAGGGGCCGATGACAGACTCTTATCAGCAACTGGTCCCAAGATTCCCTTTGCCACAGCTAAGTGCTTTAAGTGGTTGCTGTGAAAAAGGCCATTTCCCGCCAAGACTGTAAGATGAAAAAAATGGAGATGCCATAGTCACGGCAAAGAATCAAACGTGCAGAGCCCTCCACGGAATTTATAAATCACTTACTAGGAACATTAAAAGGCTTCTTGCTGCACTTCATCTCTGGCTTCCTTTTTCTTCCTTCTCTTCTTCCAAACACCTAACCCATCGCTCTTTTTTAGTGGCTTGGTTGGACCCTTCAGTGAAGTCTGCTCCTATTTCAGAATAAATGTCTGTGTATTCTGTGCGCTGACTCCACTTGACTGTAAAACAAACAATGATCCGTGCTTACTCCGGCGCTCTGGATGAACATGAGGGTGGGTATTTTGCTTTTCTTGGGGCTGGGATCTTCCTGGGAGTAGGAAGCACAACTGTGCCCAGTACAGTGTCTGCTTCAGCACCCTGCAGGGTCACGTCAGTAGGAGCCTTGGAATGTAATGCCAGGCCATGTGGAGTGTAGAGAGCCAGAGCCAATGTTTAGAGAGGCCCTCTCTGGGCCAGGCACTGTTTTAAGCACATTATATTGATTGACTCAATTTCATCGTCACCACAACCCCAGTACTATTATGATCCCTGTATTATAGACAAAGACAAAGAGATACTGAGAGATTAGTTTTCCTAATTTCCTACAACCAGTTAAGCGGTGGAGTTGGGATGTGAACCCGGGCAGTCTCATAAACGCCACGCTACACGGCCCTATTAAGCAGGCTGATTTCTCTATTTGCCATAGTTCTGGGAGGATTCAGGGACTCGGGCTCTAATGAGAGGGCAGAGCTGGTGCCAGCCACCGATCTGGTCATTCCCAGGACATCAGTTTGCTGGGCTGGTACGGGGGGCGCTGTTTGGGTAGTAAATAATCTCCACCTTTTCAAACACATGTGGTCAAATCACAGGTGAGGCTCCCGCTGGAGAGGTTCAAGGCCTAGCAGCTGAGGCCGACCCCTGTTACTCCTGAGAGAGCAGACCCGGAAGGTTGTCGTGGGGAGAGGCCTGGGTCTGAAGATCCAGAGGAGAGAGACTGTCCTCTGGAGAATTTTAGAAAGCTTGGCCCAGAAAAGGGGAGGCAAGGTGGTTGCAATACAGGCTAGGATGAGGTGCGTCTCTAAGAGGCCCGCGACACCTGTCGGGTGATGAGGGAGTGCTTCAGAAACTGGATTCCTGGCCACGGCCAGCATGCTGGCCTGAATTCCAGATGTTTGGTCTTCCCTCAAAGGCTCCCTGCACGTTCAGGAGAATGCCTGTGTGTGTGGCCCTCCCCAGACACCCAGACGCTGCTAGACTTGGTCATTCTCCATCAGGACCGGTTCTCCTTCTCATACCTTCCTGATATTGGCCCAAGCGGGGCACCTGAGGCCCCGTCCCCTCCTGGCCCACCCCCACCAGGTGCCAGTCGTAGAGCCCCGTCAGGAGACCCCGCGACCTCACCTGTAAAATCTCTTCCCACTCTGAAAGCCCACAGTTCTAAAGGGAATCCAAATGGAAATGTAGGTTAAAGACGACAGGTTAGTGAGGTGGATGACAACCTTGAGCTAAACAGCTGAGTTGTAAGGACAAAAGAAAAATTGTGAAGCTGGGAACCAGGGTGGGTGCGCCAGGAACAAATCAAGCCGGAGGCTTTTCCCTTAGGATCAGTAGCTCGTGCTAGCCTGCAACCGTGTAAAATGATCCCACAGTTGGACGATACTTCCTAGATTGAAGGCGTTTTCCTTTGATCTCTTCCCCCACCCTCTCGCAGTAGTCCTGGGAAGTAGGCAGAGCAGTAGAACATACCCATTTCACAGATGAGGAAGCAGAGAGAGGACATAGATGGACTTGAGCCAGGCTCACACAGCTACATTGCGGAATGTGGCCCCGAACTCAGCTCCTCTATCGCCGCTGCAGGACCTTTTCCATGACTCTACATGGGGTATCTTGCTTTTAGGCAAACACTTAACAGTTAGCACCATCTCAAAGGACCAGATAGAGAAGAGTCACCAATTTGATGGAAAGCGGGGTGGGTTGAACCTCGATGCTTTTAGCTATTTAATGGCTGAAGGTGGGGGTCTCCAGAGCATGCCCACCACAGGCCTGTTGTACCAGGACTCCTTCCATGAGACAGACTCCTTGTTGCCAGCATGCCATCAGGGAGGGACAGCTAGTACACTGAATGGCAGAAGCGCGTGAAAAACCATCGAGGGTGTTTGATGTGCTGGGGAGAGCCGGGCCTGTGGAGTCAGATCAGCTGTGGGGCCGCAGGCAAGTTATGGAAGGAGAGCAGATGTTCTGAAATGTCCCTTCCCTTTCCTTGCTGCCTTGAAATGTGTGAGATTTGATTATTTCTGCGGGGAGGGGTGTCTGCTCCTGGGGAAAAGAAAAGGGGGTACGCATGCCTAAGTGGGGGGAGGGCGAGCAAGATGGCTATTAGGAAAGGAAGGAGTGTCCCTATGGGGTCAGCACAAAGGCCTGGCTTAGGAGCCGCAGGTGGGACATCCCCCAGTCTCCACCAGCATGCGGCCCTCCCTCCTGTTCCCTCCACCTGCCCGTTTCCCACGCTGTGCAGACCTCAGAATCATCGTCCAACTCCCACAGTCCTATACTCACAGGGGCCCAAGGCAAGGAAAGAGACCGAGGCAGTGTCAGAAGAAGTGGGATGGGGTTTCCTGGCCAAGGGGTGGGGGGCGCATCTTCATTAGGCAGCAAGGAGCCCTGGTCTCTCCTTGGGAGCTGCTGGAGGGTCGTGGCTTGGGCTCAGAGAATGCCCCAGGTCTGCGCATGCGCTCACCATTCCACCGCGGCGGCTTGGACGGCCGCCCGCGTTATCTGTTTATTTCTGCACTAGCTCGGCCTCAAACAGAACGCCCTTTGGTGGTATGGCGACTGCAACACCAGCCCCCTTTGCAGCCCCTCGCCTGCAGCGCAGGCGGAGTTCCGGGGCTTGGATGCCCCGGAGCAGCCCAGGGCCAGGTATCGCATGCAGGATCCGGGGTGATGATTTTCTTTGTCTCCCAGAGACGGGTTTCTTGGAGGAGCGCCTGGTTGTTTTTCAGTCCTCTGCGAGCCGTCTTAGCCGCATTCCCACGACTTGCATGGGCACCCGAGGCTCTGGCGAGTAGCAATGTACTAGAACAAAGTCAAATCCCTAGTCAGAGTCAAACAGCAACGGAATAAATAGAAGTGCGTTTCTCAGGAAGGTGGAGACACGCCCACGTGTGGTTTGCAAGCACCTTGTTTGTGTGGTTGTTTTTAAGGAGCCATCACTGATCAATCAATCACCACTTTCTTTACAGCCTGGAGCACAAGGGGAAAGAACAAAAGCTCCCCTTTTCTTTCCAGAATCCTCTGAAAACAGCTGTTCCTGTTCCTTTAATCTGCAGACCCCCCTCCCCCCTCCTCTGAACCTTTCTCCTACTTCTTTTCCTCGGGAAACATTCAGCAGAAGAAAGAACATCTGGAAACACAGGTTTCCATGGAAAAGACAGCGGGCTGAGCTTTGTTGGCATCTCCAGCAGATGGGGACGCCCTTTGTGAGGGCCGCAGGAGCCACTCATGGGGTCCCTGCAGTGCTGGGAGCATCCTCTGGTTTCCAACCCTTTCTTTTTAGGCGGTTCTCTTCCACAGGCTGACTTTCCCCAGAACCAACTTTATCTCAGCAGGACGTAGAGAAACGATCCTGGAGCCTCTCTGATTGTGCTCCGTGTCTCCAGGCTGTGCCCCGTCCCCAAGCTGTGCTGTCTACCTCTGCAAGGCCAGGAAGATCATGCCAGCTGTGGTCACGTAAGGCTCTAGGATGGCCCTTCAGGCTCCGGCCATCCGCAGGACCCAGACGGCCGCTTTCTCATTTGGGACCCAGAGCGCAGGTGCGGGACGTTGGAGATGGTGGAGTCCAGCTCCCTCCTTCAGACCTGAAGACCTTCAGGCCCAGAGAGACTCAGAAGCTGGCCTGGGTCACACAGCCAGTTAGGCACTGGGCCTCCCGGCTACAGTTCCGTGCTCTGTCCATTGCTCCACAGAACCCAAGACTGGAGCCGGCCCTTCTGAGCCATGTCCTTGGTCAGGGGAGGTGGAACGAGATGCCTGGCAGCGCTGGGCTCGGTGGCAGAGTGACAAACGATCCCTTTGCATTGCTAGGAAGTGGGTTCTGGGAACAAGGACAGTCAGCAGGGTCATTTATCCGCTTCCCAGTCAGCGACTCAGCCAGCAGCAGGTGGGGAGTAAGAGAGGGCCGGGGACTGTGAGGCTGTGGGCTCTCTCCAACTCATTATTAGCATTTGCAGCCATGGGGGCAGAGGTGGGTGTGGACCAGCACTTCATGGGTAAAGCCTGGTTATCCTAAAGGCCGGGGCTAGGCGACGACCGTCCTTGTCATTTAAATGGCATTCAAAATCAGAGCTTTCCCATTTATGTCAAAATTACAACTCTAAGCCTTGCCATTTCATGCATAGATACAACATTTTTTTTAATGGTATAATAATATACAGGAGATGTGGTAAGACAGAAATTCTCAAGTATAGGTGATGGAAGAATACTTTTCCAAAGGACATTTGGCAAGTGTCTATGAGAGCCTTAAAATATTTATGGTCTTTGTCTTAAGAATTCCATTTCTAGAAATAGAGCCAAAGAAAAAGATCAGAGAGAGAGAGACAAAAATGTTTATAGCAGTATTAAATCAGATTCAATCTTAATATCCTGCTGTTAAGATACAGTGGTAAACCATGGCATGTCTGTTTGGTAAATTTTTATGAGTCGTTTAAAAATAATGTGAAGAATTCCAATGGTGCAAGATATGCTTATGATATAATGTCACATAAAGAAAAAAGTAGGGCATACAATTGTCTATACATATAGTTCCACTATTTTAGCTGACTATATTTTCATCTCTCCGTCTCTTTTCATAATCCCTACATCATTTTAGGAAAAAGGGCAACAAGGAGACATGTCAAATGTTGAAAGGTTTTTCTCCAGAAGGAGGGGTTCAGAGGTGATTTTAAATACCCTCCCAAAGCTTCCATGCCAATTTTGGGTTAATTTTTATGGTTATGAACATGTAGCAGAGGTTGCAGCCTGGTGGAGATGAGATTTGGTATCTCCGATGGGTAGAGCTGACAACCTCTCCCTCAGGTCTCAGTTTACCTCCTGGAGGCCTGTGGCCGTGTCTTTGACTGGCCTTCAGACATACATGGGGGCTCCACCCCCACCCCACCCCCCAGACGGCAGTGGGCCCCAGAAGTCTAGCCCAGTGGATAATACTCAGCAACAGAAAGGCTGTTCCTCGAAACTCTACCCTGCCCCTAACCTGTTGACCCAGTCACCATGGCAACTTGTGTACACCCTGGAAATAAAGATGTTATTATCTAAAAGTACTGCAACTCTCAGGGGCCCAAGAAGCCCAGCTGCGGGGCCCGTCTGGGCACAGAATGGTCAGTGGCTAGGGAGCGTGTCTTAGCCACTCTGTGGTGGTGACGATTTAACAAGAACATAGGGGCATCCAAGTGGGACCTGGGGCAGGGGCAGGGGCAGGGGCAGGGGCAGGGGAGAAGTGGGCAGCAGACTGCTCGGTGACAGCAGCAGAGAGGGTGGGGAGAGCAGGCTGGTGAGCTGGGGACCAGGCTCCCAGTGCAGATGAAGCCAGGAGAGTAAGAAAGAGACGGAACTTGGGAAGAGGTCTGGGAGCTTGATGCTGTGACCTTCATGTGTGTCCACAGGAGGGGAGATGTGAGGACATGTGTGTTATAAAGACAGCTGGGAGGGACAGCCCAGCCGGCCATGAATGGGAGTGGCAAACTTCAGTTCAAAGTGCAGACATATTTCACAGGGTCAAAAAAATGAACACCTGTAGGCAGGTCCTATCCCCTAATTGCCACCCCCTGCCCTGTCCTGTCTCACACCCACTTTACTTATTCATATCACCTGCCAAAGCCCTGAAGCCCTCTGAGTTGGTACTCCTGGGTGGATGCACTGCAAGGAGTTTCCCCGCTGCATCTTCCAAAGCACTTTCCCAGTGTCACCCCCAACCCCGGCCCGCCCCCTCACACCAGAGCCTGTGTGGAGGTGCTTCGTCCACACGCTGCTCTCCCTGCCTGTGCGCCCTTCTCACCGACAGAGCAACATGCTGGGGCTCAGGCCGCCTGACTCCGGCTCTGGGCTGCCCTTGGCCACCCCTTCCTCTCTCTGTGCCTGACTCCCCCGGGACTGGGGGTCAGGAGCGGGGACGTGCATGTTCTGGGGGGTTCTCCCAGTTCACTCAGCGAGGTTCTCTCCCCTGTGGCGTTTGTGACTGCTCTGGGGCTAAGTCTCTGGAGTGGATGGGAGGTCAGGGAAAAGGAGTGTCACCCCCACATCTGGCTGCTTCTTCATGGGTGTGGTGTGGCCTGCGTCCATCGGGTGTGAGAGGGCTGCTCCTGATCTCTCTAGTCACCAGCTGAGCTCCAGTGAGCGAGGGCATCCCAGGTGCCAGCCTGGCTCCGGGCCAGGCCCCTGTCCTCCAAGTCACTTTACCCTTCAGGGCACTGAGTGCAGTGTGTAGCAGGCACAGGCGACGGCGGAAGCCCAGCTAGGGGGTCGGGAGGCCTTTGGGAGGAGGTGACGCTCGAATCCTGAAGGCGTCAGGTGAGGGGAAGGGAAGAGCATTCCAGGAACGTGGAACGGCCCTCGCAGAGGCCAGACGCGAGGCCGTGAGGAGAGAGCTGGAAATGTCCAGTTGTCCCATGGGTTGGGGTGTGAAGTGAGGATGGCTCCAGAGAGGGCAACCCAGCCCCGCCCCAGCCCCTTTGGTGGGGCGGCGGTGAGGGTGGCGGGGAGCCCAGCCCACGCCTCCTCTGCTTTCAAGCCCGGTGCAGCCAGCCTTGGAAACCCAAACGCATGTATGTTCTGTGACCGCTTCCTGGGGGTGGGGTGGGGAGCTTAAAAGAGGCTTTGAGCACCTTACTCCGGGAGCCCTGAAATGTCAGCTATGGGGCTCCCTGGGGGGGTGCTGGGTGTTGCCCACCCCCAGGCCCCTGGGTGGCCTGTTGCAGGAAGGAGGAGGCTCTGTAAGCCCAGCTGCAAGGCCAGTGGGGGCCTGGAGGTGGGCTGGGGCCTTCGACGAGGGCTAATCTGAAGATCCCAGGCCTTTGGCTGGGCTGGGCCCTGCCTTTTGAGCCTTCAGATTTTCCACCATCTGTTCATCGGACCCCCCCCGTTTAAATTCTCCGCTTGTGTCTCCGAATAATTAGCGTCCACTTGTTTCTAGCGCGTGCCTGGCGATGTCATGGTAGGAGCTTTCAGTGCTGCTCACAGACATTTCCATTTGATGCAAAGTGGAAAATGGCTGAAGCAGGAGCCACCCCTCTCCTCCCGCCCTTCTGCTCACTCACCAGCATCTGGTGCCTCCGTTGCTTCACTCCCACCTGCTTCTTTGTTGCTTTCTGAGGGGTAAGAACAGGGGGAGCAGAGCCCACTGTAATGAGGGTGGATGGTGTCCTCTGGGGACACCGTGGAGAAGGAGCCTCCTGAGGGGGACCCCGTCCAGGGTGGGAGGGGAGAGGAAAGGTCTGTCAGTGCGACCACCTCGGCCCTTCCTGGGGGGACAGAGCTTGGCTAAGGGCACGACTGGTGTGCTGAGCTGTGTAGCAGCACCCACAAACCCAGTCCCGGCTCAGGCGGGAAATCTGCGGCAGAACACTTCTGGGACGTGTTTGCTGTACCAAAGCCCCGGGCGCTGTCACAGAGCCGGCTGCTTTCATGCGGAGACAGCTGTCACTCTGGCGTGGGTCCGTTTATATATTTCTGGGCCGGTGTCCCTGCTCTCCCGTGGGGCAGAAACACGAGGGCAGGAGAGTCCCTTGCAGTCATGCCTCACGCTCTCTGGGCATTTGACCCTTCAAACAAGCTGTCAGGGGGGTGTTAAGTGGCACCTGAGACCTGGAGACAGAGGGACCAGATTTGTGACTCTGAGCCTTTCTTTGCTCATCTGTACAATGGCCAGGTTGGACAAGATGCTCTCTGAGATCTGTGCACATTCAATCACTCCGAACAGGGCGCGTGAGGAACTGATGGGTTTGATCCTTATGTTGGTGTGCACTGGCCTGTGGCAAGCTGCATGGCATGGTGGCATGATTTGTGTCCAAGACAGATCTCAGCTCCCTTCTTTTTCATAAAGTGAGGTCCTAACCATTCTTCTGCCTCGTTCTACTGCGAGCCTCAAATAAGACGTTTGAAATCAAAAGAAATGCCTTGTGGACCAGAACAAATGTAAAGGTGGTGTTGGATTCTTTTGTGAAGCTGATTTATGCAGTTTGTACAAAATTCTAACATTGCAAAAGGATGATAGAAGGTACGCTTGAGCCTCATCCTGACCCTAGTCTCCTAGTTCTGCTTTCTAGACACAACCTACTCTCAGTTTCTTAGAGATTCTCTACCTGTCGAACGTATATATATAATATATGAAATAGCACATATCTAGTATATATACACATATATTTCATATGTAGATGATTTTTTAGAGCTTTTGAGCAAATATTCATTTTTCTTTTCCTCCCAGGTATGCACTTCCTGGCCTCATTGATGTTGGGCTTAGCCATGACTTGCTCAGGCTAATAGGATGTTATTTATATGTGACCTGAGCAAAAATTTAAAATATGCTTGCTTGGTGGATCTTTCCTCTTGTGCTTCTGTTGTGACCATGAGAGGGACATATCCCAACTGTGTGGCTGGACCTAGAAGAATGAGAGACACATGCATCAGAGCTAGTCCAGCCTCTCTGTAGTCTCCCAGTGGGGAGAACTAGAACTGCCTCAACTGTCTGCACACCTTTGAGCCTGATAAAAATGCTTATTGCTGTATGTCACTAAGTTTGGGGGTTGTTTGTTATGCAGCAATAGCTGACTAATACAATGTATGTGTTCACTTTAAAGAACCCAAATGGGACCATATTACATATGCTATTATGCACCTTGCTTTCTTCACATCATATATGTTGTAGAAAAAAAGATATGTGTTGGAAATATTTTTATATTGGCATATATACATGTCTCTCATTCTTTTTAACAGCTGTACAATATTCAATTACCGGTAAGTAGTGCATTTCTTACTAGTGAACATTTAGGGTTTTTTTTCTGTCTTTTTCTATTTCCAACTATACTGTAATGACTCACAATTATATTTGTAGGACAAATACCTAGAAGGAGAAATTCCTGGATCAAAGGGTATGTTCAAAGAAGTTGAACCAATTTATACTCCCACCGTCAGTATTTGACAACTGCCATTGCTCCCCAGCAAGGACAGTCCTGTGAGGATGGCTCTCCATCCCATTGGCAGGGCTTTGTCTTTTGTGCGGCAGTGCCATGGTCTTCACACCTTACCACGAGGCTTCAAGTCAGCAGTTTTTTCCCAATGTGGTCTATGATTTAGATGGTACCGGAGATGATTTGAAAGAGATGCACAGACAGGACATAAACTAACAATCTCATAGTGGGAAAATTATTCACCTTCCAAATCTTTCACTCTTCTGATTACATGGAGGATGAAACCCCAGTCAGATGCTGATTTACTTTAACACTTTTCCAGCAGTTGCTAATTTCCCTTTTTGCACCAAGGGGAAGAGGCCTTGGGCTCAAAGCCTTTGTGGGGCGGGGGGCACTGCGTAGCTCTCACTGGATTCATTCACTTTATTTTATGGCTAATGACCTTGCTCTTTCATCTTTGGTAACAATAGCAAGTTTCCTTTGAAAATAAAAATGTATTCCATAAAAAAAGGAGCTACTTTTGAAAACTCATAGACTATATCATACATGCAAGGGTATATGTAACATCCAGCTTAAGAATGATACAACAAAACTCATATTCCTAAAACAGTATCTCGAAGCTACCAGTGAAAAAGGAACTTTTCAATCATGAGGACAAGTACTGCTTTCCCCCTCACCATCTATTTTTTTTTTAAGATTTATTTTTATTCTTTTTGACAGAGAGACAGATAGAGACAGAGAGAAGGGGGAGGGCCCAGAGCAGTCTCCATAATTGCACATCATTAGTTTTGCACATGGTTTCATTCCACAGGTGGGCTAGGGGCTACACAGGGCAGGAACTGGGCTGGGGGTCTCCCGCATAGGAAGCTTGCCCCTGTGAGAACCAAACTGGGGCCTCCTGCATGGGAAGCACACTCCAGTTCAGCATATGGATCTGCATGGGCCAGGGCCAGGATTCGATCCTCAGACCCCGGGGTTGCAAGATGAGCGCTCTACTCACTGAACCATCCCAGCATCCCCTAGAATGTCTTTCAATTTGAATTTGTCAGAGATTTGCTCATGAATACTGCAGACATGATGTTTGCCTTGCTGCATCACACCAGGAGGTCCCTGAAACCAAACTGTCTTGCCTGAGGCTTGGGAAACCTTTCCATAGATTGTAGCTGTCTCCCGGGGACATCTGCAATGCAGATTCATGTCTGCACAACAGTTTTCCCCTTCTGGACTCCTGTGGGAAGGCAGACTATCTGCCAGTGTCATAACCCATGTCCCAGCTCCATAGTGACCGTTATGGAACTCAGCGTCTGCACCCCCATGTCCTTTTCCTCTCTGACGGTCCTGAACAGTGAGCTTTTATGCGCCTGCTTCCTGAGACACGCTCATGCTGGCTTGGGCACATGGTGCCAGACAGCTCTTTGGGTTTGATCCTCCGTTGGATGAAGCTTCTGAGGCTAGAAAATAAAGACTTCCCAGGCAGGTGCGAGTCATGATACCCTCGATTGCGGCATCTCGGCAGCTTTTTCCTTTCAACCCCTGAAGAGATTTTCTCCACTGATCTTGCTCACCATCTGCCGCCAAACGACTGCTTTGTTTTTGACTTTCTTTCCCTTTATGCTCAGAAAATGTACTGTGAAATCACAAGTTCTCTTTCCTCTGTGATCTGAAGACGCACTTGCTGTTTGGCCTCTTCCCCACCCAGCCTCTCCCTGGAGCTCCGGAAAGATGCTGGGGGTTTGGATTGGCTGCTGGCCCCTGGGCAGCCTGCATTGGTTCCAATTTTGGATAATATTGTCCTAAGGAGAAAAGCCAATGACTGGACGCTATGACTAATGAACTACCACAGAGGGCGGAATCTCAGAAGAAAATACCTGACTCTCTCTGGGGTCTGTTTAATGACATGATGGCTCCACAGGGCCACCTCGGACAATTTCAAGGCCTGAAATGGATCCCACCACTCAACTCACACTGAATCGGGCTCCCAACGCCATTTGGGCCTAATTTCTGGCTCATATACCAACTGGTTTCATGTGTTGTCAAAGCTGGCAGATAAAGATGAAAAATAAGTGATGATGTTTTGTCAACATAAGTCAACTCCTCATTTTTCTCTCTGTGTGCAAAGTCCTGATTTAGGCGCTGGAAATGCATAGGGGACTTTGAGGAGTTTCTATCAAGTAGGGGAAGTTGGGGGAGTAAACAAGTGGGTCCAAGAGAATGGGATTAAATGCTCTAATAGAGTGATTCATTAACTCAACACCTATTTATTGAATACTGACTATGTATGAGGCACTGTGACTTCTGCTGGGGAGAGAGCAGTCAATAGACTACAGATATGATCTCTGCCCTCTGGAAGCTTGGAGTTTAGTTGGGATTCCCAATAACCCTATGGAGAGGGAAGAGGTTTCAGGTAGGGGGCCATGGGAGCGAGCAGGAAGAGACCTGATACACCATGAAGGTGAGGAGTACATTTGCAAGTGGGGATTTGAATGATAGGTAGAAATGCAGCAGCTAGAAGAGCCAGACGTGGAAGGGTGGGCATTTTTAAGGTAGGGCTACAGGACAATCTTGCTCAGTGATGAGAATGACGTGGCGAATTTGAGGCATTGTTGGAAGCTCAAATTGGAACCTAGAGTTCAAGGAGAAAAGTGGAGGTTGGGGAGGGAGGTGGAGAGGAGCTTGGAAGGTCAGAGATTTTGGCTCCATTTCTAAGAGCAGTGTGGAACTATTGCAGGGTATTACATGAGATGGATGGGCTCCGAGACTCATTTCAGAACAGCCAGCATGGCTGCGTTGTTTGGATGGAAAAGAGAGGTAAGAATGAGGGGTAGGGTGAACAATGGGGGCAGATATTGTAGAAGTGGTGGGAAGAGGTGATGTGGTGTGGATTAGGGCGAGATAGAAGGGATTGGGTTGAGAAAAAGTCTTTAGGACCACCCCCAACCTCAGGAATAAAAGCATGGGGAATACACTGAGTCTGACTCCTAATAGGCCCTACACTTTCTTTTTGGACAGAAAGTAACATTTCTCTGTGAAGTCGGAATTTACACTTTGTGGCAAAATCAGTGTTAGTGTTCATCATGCACCAAGTTCTGACCAATGGAGTGTAGGCAGAAGTGATGCAAACTTTCATCAGGATTAGATTAAAAACATCCCACACAGTTTTCTAAGATGGAAGGAGCCTGGATCCTCGAGCCCCCACTTGGAGGGGAGCCCCCCAGGACAATGTCCTTGCTTGCCACAGGCTGTGAAATGAACGAGAAGCAAACCTGTGTTTTTGTTAAATCACTGAGATTTTAAGTTTGTTGCAGAATTTGATGCTCATTCCTGGGCCCATCATAAATCAGTTGCACTCACCTATTTCTTCCCTCTTTCATGGCACATCAGTGATTTCCAACTCTCTTCATCCAAAGAACCAAGGAGGATCATGTTGCATCCATAGGTGGAAAAGGAATTGTTGGGTGTTCATGAGGTGGGGAAGGAAGTAAAGATGGTCATACAGATTCAGAAATGTACACATACACAGATATGTGAGGCCCAAGCTACCTACACAGGCCCAGAAAGGCACTCAGTAATAATGGTAATCATAAACAATAATACATAATATAATAATACAACAAGAAAATAAATAAAATGGAAATTCTCTTAGTGTCAAGGACTATGCTAATATTTCATTTAACCCCACAATAATCCTACCAGATAGGTGCTATTATGACCCTTACTTTTTTTAACAGATGAGAAAATTGAGGCCTAGAGTGGGTGAATAACTTTTGAGGCCACAATGGATTTGAGTCCAGGCATTCTGACTGAGGAGTCTGTCATATTAGCCAAAACACCAAAACAAGGGCACGGTGACAGAGGGCTGGGGATGGGGACAGGCGCACGCACACACACACACACACACACGGCAGAGACAGAGAGGGTCTCAATTGTCCTTGTCCCTGGCGTGACTACCATTTCATTTCCAGTAAAGAGATGGTCCGATTGCAGAGGTGACAAGAACACAGCATTGCTGTTAACAAAGACTTCCTTTAATGAAATTCTCAGCTGGCTCAGGACATTTTGTTTCTCTCTAGATAACTTCCTGATGCTATCACTTTTGCATACCCTGTTTATTTCCCCTGCTCCATCTCTCCCTGGCCCATAAAGGAGGCTCGGCTGGTTTGTTCGATGTTCCTTAGATACAAATGGTCCTTCCCTGAATAACAAATAGGGTGCGCCCTTCAGAAGAATTTCTGATTCTCCTCTTGTTCTTCTCATTTCTAAATGAATACTCCCAGATCTTAGTGTATGTGTGGGTGTGGAAAGTGGTTCCTGTGGGCAGTGACTGAGTTAAGAGTTTTCAAGTTGAATATGACCCTAAAGGTCCTCTCTTCCAAACACCCATCGGTTCCAGTTGCTATTGCTTTGAAATTGAATAACATAATGCAACAATTTTGTTTTGACCCCAACATTCTGTGGGTCAGGCATTTGGACAGGACCCGTCAGGGTAGAATCTCTGCCCCATAATGTGAGACCTCGACTGGGCAGACTTGAAGGCTGATGATAGTGGCTGGTTTGTCACTTGGTGGTTTGGGGCTGGAATCATCTGGAGGGGACTTTACTCATGTCCGAGGTTGACACTGGCTGTCCTCTGGGTTCTGTGCCAGAGCACCTATACTTGGCTTCCTCATGCGGTTTCTCTAGATAGGTTGGTTTGAGATTGCACATTATAGCATGATGACTGGGTTCCTAGAATAAGTGTCCCAAGACAGCAAAGCAGAGTGAGTGGCACCCTGGAGGTCACATAATGTTATTCTGTCATACTCCACTGGCTGAGGCATGCACTGAGGTCTGCCCAGGTTCAAGGGGGAAGGGATATCGACTCTACCACTCAATGGGGAAGTGTGACATTCAAAGAGAGAATGTGGGACAGCAGACGTCATTGAAGCCATCTTTGAAAAATAGGATCTGCTACAGTATTTCACATGTGGATGCCTCCCTTGTAGCCTACTGCATTCAATCAGCCTCACTCCCATGAATGGGAGTTCACTACCCAACCAGTTAGGGCTCTTTGATTGCAAGCAACTGAAGCCAATTCTGGATAATTTAAGCCACAGGGAATTTGCTGGTACAAGGTAGGGGATAGTGAAGGCTTGGCATTTAAAACACCCAGCTCAGTGCCAGACACAAAAGAATGGGGATTCTTGTCTAGACATTACCTGGGGGATAATTGAGTTCCAAGCAATGTTTGAACCTTTTAGCCATTCTAGTTACAATTCAGATGATGGGGAGAGAAGATGGGAATTGCCATGTTTGCGCCATAAATTTAACCACGCTCTACTTGCCTAACTCAGAGCAAGTTCTTGAAATGCTTCATGACTCAGTTTCCTCAACTGTAAAATGAGGACACTAATATTATAGTAGCTACTTCCTAGATTATGTGAAATTGAATAAGATAATACTTACAAAGGGCTCAGCTCAAGGTCTCGCACATGGTAAATCTTCAGTAAGTGTTAGCTGACAACAGTTACATTTATTATTGCAACAACTATTACAATTTGGGTGGACTTGCTCCTGTGTCTCACACAAAGTAGATACTCAGTAAATAGTATTGAATGAATAAATGAATGGACTAATAAATGAATGACTTCTACTCTAAAATGTGACAATCAAGTTTTTTGAAGCCATCTTCAGATACTTCTCATGACAAAATCAAAACAAGAAAAGTCAACCGACAAGAATCTCTGCACATTTAAATATTGGATCCACCCTCCTTAGTAATTGTTTTCTATCTCTCCAGGCCTCATTCTGAAACATAACCCCAGTGTTACTCCTTGCCAGAGTCCTTCACAAATTCTGCAAACAGTAAACAAACACTCCATTCGGAGGAGGTGAATAATATGCTGACGAGATTGCATTCCACATCAATTCTTGTGTCATATTTGATTAATTTTATATATAGCTTCATTATGTCTCATCCCTCATTTCAATGGTGTCCTTCAGATGGGACATTGGGGGAGGCAGAGAGGGGTGACTGAGCAGGGGACAAACGGATGCAAAGAATTCATGAGCACTGAAAAAAAAGTCGTGACTGAGGTTTAACACTCTCAGAACCTCACTGCCGCTCACAGAATGAGCTCATTGCTGCTGCGAGGACATTTCTCAGGCTTGAGTCACGGTGCCCCAGCCACTGTGAGATAGCCACTTTACACACTATTAATCAGCAGAGTGGCCGGCAAACAGTGACCCACTTAGCGGTGATGTCCAAGCAGGTGACAGTTGCTGGAGATGACAGAATCTGGCCCCACGGTACATGTCTGCAGGCGGCTTTCTGAGGCTCTATGTTCTCCATGGGTTACTGGGCAGCTGAAGGTGACAGATCCCACTCCCTGGCCAAGAAGTTGCAGAAATGGGTCAGGGTGAGATTTAACTCTGTCTGGCACACCTGAATTCTGCACCCTGATGAAATCTTCCTTCCCATTCCTCTCTCTCCTACCCACATCCAACCACATCGTGGGACTCTGAGGAATCTGCTATCATGCATTTAGTTCAATTCAATAATTACTGATTGAAAAGGTGTTTGTGCCATGTCTATCCCACTGGTCCACCTCTAATTTCTACCACAGCTCTGTGAGTGTGTGACCATAGCTGTGACTATGGATCTTGGCCCCAGACTGTGCCCTGATTATGGTAACGGATTGAGCCCCAACCCTCATCGCAGACTGACACTTGATTCTGGTACCAGACTGAGCTCTGGTCATGATCCCAGACTGAGCCTTGATCCTGGTCACAAACTAAGCCTCATCCTGGGTACAGGCTGAGCCCTAAGTCTCATCGTAGACTGAGCTCTGATCATGAGAGAACACAGTGAGAGAAAGACTGGGGAGGGCTCAGCTCAGATCATCACCACTTCTGTAGTCACCTGTGAGAGCCATGCCTTCTTGGTGAGAAATGAGGAGTGGAGGCCTCCAGCTCATGACAAAAGATAGTGACAGTTACAGTGTCTTACGTTCTCAGGTTGCTAACTCAGAAAAAGGCCCTGCAGTTCCACACAGAGCCTAAGGAGGTCTCCGGAGCTGTGTTTTGTTTCCTTTAGCTCATAGAGGTTATTGTGTTTTGCAGGAAAATTAACTGGCAATTAAATTTCTGAAAAAGTGTTTGAAACGCCTACAAGATGTGCCTCATTGTTTTGTAAGATTGGGTACACAATGTAATAATTCCATCTGCAAATTAATTTTCTCTCACAGCTTCTGATGCAACTGCAATGTCATTCACTTAGTTATTCATTCATCCCTTTATTCAGTGCACATTTATGATTAATATGTATCGACTGTGAACCCGGCAGTCTGGACAAGACAGAGGTGGGTCAGACATGGTCTCTGCCCTCCAGGTAGCTCCCTGTCTAGAAGGAAGGCAGACTTTTCTCAGAAATCAAGGCCATAGAGGCAGAATGTGAACGTTCCATTAGAAGGAGATGGATAGTACTTTGGACTTCCAGACTTTGTTTCTGTAGACAAAGAAGAGAAAGTTGAAGGAAATAGGAACTAACGTTTATTGAGCACATGCCTTATGCCACACACTGTAGTAGGTGTTTTGTATCTAAGATCTCATTCAACCCTTAGAACAGTCCTATGAGGTAGGGTTATTATTCCCATTTACAGGTGGGGAAACTAACAGTCTGGCTGGTTGGAATATTTGCTTGAGATTATGTAGCTAGCAAGTGTCAGAGTCTGCACTGGAATTCAGAACTGTCTGATTAGAACGCTTTTCTCTAAACGTGTTGCTTCTCCCAGGATGATTTCTTCGCCATGTGTTTGGTCGCCTTCCTGTTTCCCATTAGTAGAAAGAGTTGATGAAGATTGAGATGGCAGCTATTCCAAGACTGAAGTGACATTAAATGTACTCCAAAGGAAGAAGCTGCTGAGGTTGGAGAAAAGGTGGCTAATCTATCTTTTTGTGTGCATCTATTACTCATATGTGTCTTTTTGGTGATTTCCATACATTTGTTTATTTAATCCTCACATACACTCTATGAGATGGGCATTATATGCATCTTTTTTTTTTAAGGATTTATTTTTATTGTTTTGACACACAGAGACTGAGAGAGACAGAGGGAAAGGGGAGGGCCCAGAGCAGTCTCCATAGTTGTACATCATCAGTTTTCAACATGGTTTCGTTCCACACAGGTGGGCAGGGAGCCGCTCAGGGTGGGAACCAGGCTGGGAGGCCTCCCACATGGGAGGCTCACCCCGATGAGAACCAAACTGGGGTCCACATCCCAGCTCAGCATATGGGTCTGTATGGGCCGGGCCAGGATTCGATCCTCAGACTCCGGGGCTGCAAAGCGAGCGTTTAATCCACTGAGCCATCCTGGCTTCCCTGGGACATTTCTGAATCTCTCTGTGTCTGTCTTATTTTTCTTATAAGTGAAATGAAGGTAACAGGACCTACCTAGTAGAGTTGTGTGAATTCACAAAATGTTAAGTAGGAAGCACGTATAAAAGGATCTGAATCATAATGAATATTCAATTATTATTAGCTAATGTTATTATTATTTAGATAAATCTGATCATGCATAATGCTGCTCAAAATTTTTTTTTTGATAGATTTCATTGCCTCTCGCATTAAATCCAAGCTCCTTAGCAGGCCTCTGACTCTCTAGCTTCATATCCTGGTATGAAACTCATTCCTCAGCCCTGTCTCTCCCCATCTTTCCCCACTTTTAGTTTCATCCCGATGGATAGAACCTGGGGTCTCCAGGCTTTAGCGCAGGGAGGGGAACCAAGGCAGAGCCCAACAGATTTCCTGAGGCGAGGAGCTGAGACTGAGTCTGAGAGATGTGGAGAGCAGAAAGCTGCCCAGAGAGAGCTCTGGAGACCTTCAAAGGGTCCCGCTCAAGTCTTCAGTTAAGAACTGAGCCGGGGCTGCAAGTGAGGACACTACTTGAGGCTAGGGAAGCACATTCAAAGGGTTAAAAGGAATAGTGCCCAGTGCTCACGTGGGGAGGAGATGAGTGCTTGTTTTACTGGCCAGATTGGAAGCCTTGGGGTAAGAAGGCATGGAGTAAAGACCAAAGAAGGCCATTGTCCCAGCAGTAGGGCAGTGAGCACTGCTTGGGTTCTGCGTGAGACATCATAAAACGAAAATCTGCAAGGCTTCAACTATTTGCAAGGAACTGAACTGCACCCTCGAACCTAGCTCAAGAGTATAGATAGGAATACAAAAATATCCAGCACACCACAAGGTAAAATGTACAAAAGCTGGTAGCTAATAACAAGTCACCAGGCCTGCAAAGAATCCGGAAAATGCTACCCATCATGAGGAGAAAAATCAACTAGTCAAAATAGATGCAGCATTTTAAAGATTTATTTCTTTTTATTGTTTTTGACAGAGAGACAGAGAGAAGGGGGAGGGCCCAGAGCAGTCACCATAGCGGCATGTCCTTAGTTTTTGATATAGTTTTAGTCCACAGGGGTCTGCGCAGGGCAGGAACCAGCCGAGGGCCTCTCTCATGGGAGGTGGAGCTGAGCTGGGGGCCTTCCACATGGGATGCTCGCTCCGGCCAGAACTGAACTGGGGGAACACCCCAGTTCAGCATATGGGTCCACATGGGCTGGGGCCGGAATTTGATCCTTAGACCCCAGGGCTGCAAGATGGGCGCTCAACCTGCTGAGTCATTCTGGCTTCCCCAATACATGCAGAATTAAAGCAGGAATTAGAATTACCAGGTGAAGACAATAATCCCGGCTTCCCCAATAGATGCAGAATTGAAACAGGAATTAGAATTACCAGGTGAACACAATAAGTCAGTCATTACAACGGTATTTCTCATGTTTAAAAAGTTAAGTAGAGACATGGGAGATATAAGAAGAAGACTGAAATTAAACTTCTAAAGATTATATTACAATGGCTGAGATAAAAGAATACATTAGATGGAATTAATGTCAGACTAGACATTGCAGAAGAAAAGATTAGTGAACTAGGGGAAGCCGGGATGGCTCAATGGGTTAAGCACTCACTTTGCAGCTCTGAGGACTGAGGATTGAATCCTGGTCCCGACCCGAGTGGACCCATATGCTGAACTGGGGAGTGCCCCCAGTTCAGTTCTCACCAGTTGAGACCCTGGCCCAGTTCCTGCCCTGTGCAGCCCCATGCCCACCTGTGGAATGAAACTGTGGAAAAACCAATGATGTACAACTATGGAGACTGTTCTGGGCCCTCCCCTTCTCTCTGTCTCTGTCTCTGTATCTCTCTCTCTCTCTCTGTCAAAAACAATAAAAAATAAATCTTTAAAAAAGATTAGTGAACTTGAAGCCACAGCAATAGAAACTATTCAAAATGAAACATACAGAAGAAAAAATAATTTAAAAAATGAGCTATGGGATCATCACTGAGCTATGGGATCAGTGAAAGGAACTTTATAACATGTAATTGCAGTCACTGAAAGAGATGAGAGAAAAGGAGAGGAGCAAAAAGATATTTGAAGAAATAATAGTTAAAAATTTTACAAATTTGATTAAGGCTCTAAAGCCAACAAGCTCAACAAACCTTAAGCACAAGAGGGTGAAGAATATTACACCAAACACACTATAATCCAATTGCTAAAATCAGTAATAAAGAAAAAAAATCTGAAAAGCAGCCAGAGAAAAGAGACACATTGTGTACAGAAAGACAAAGATAAAGATGGCAGTAGACTTCTTGTCAAAAACAATGCAAGCAAGAAGACAGTGAAGAACTAGCTTTAAAGTGCTGAAAGAAAAATACTGTCAACTATAATTCTTTATTCAGTTAAAAAATATCTTCCAAATTCAAAGGCTGAAAAAATTAATCACCAACAAACCTGTACTACAAAGAAGTCTTCCAGACAGAAGGAAAATGATTTCAGATGAAGATCTGTATCTACACAAGAGAAAGAAGAGTAGCAGAAATGGTAACCATATGGGAAATAACAGTGTATGACGTTTTCTTATTGTTTAAATCTCTTTAAAGATAACTTTTGGTAAACAAAAATAATAACAATACATTGCATTATTCAATCACAGCAAAAAAACAAAACAAAACACTAAACCCAAACCCAAACCCAAACAACCCCTCCCTCCCCCAAAATAAAAAGACAAAACAGACAAGAAACAATGTATTACAGGATTTGTAATGTGTGCACAAGGAAAATGTATTACAGCAGGAATACTAAAGTTGAGGAGGGGAAAAATGAAAGTATACTATTGTATGGTTTCTATAGTATGAGATAGTATAAATTCACTTGAAAGTAGACTGTGAGAAGTTAAATATGTACACTACACACCCTAAACCAACCGTTTAATTAACAAAGCAAATAATTATGGTTTATGTGCTAACAAAGGAAATGAAATTATACATTTCATTTAATCCAATGAAGGCATAAAAACAAACAAACAAACAAACAAAAACAACAAAGAAAAGATGGGACAAATGGAAAACAAATAACAAGATGAAAGATTAAAGCTGCTCATACTAATAATCACATTAAATAATCTAAACACCCTAATTAAAAGGCAGAAGTTTTCGGATTGACTATAAAGGCATAGTCTAACTACATGCTTCCCGCAAGAAACATACCTTTAAAATAATAGACATAGGTAGGTGAATATTAATAATAAAAGGATACAAAAATATAGAGTATGCTAAAGCCAATAAAATGAAAGCATACATGTGTATACTAATAACAGATTAGATTTCTGAGAAAAATACATTCTCAGAGATAAAGAGGGTCATATTATAGTAATAAAGGGATCAATTAATTAAGAGGACATAACAATCCTAAAGTATGTATTCGATAACAGAGTCTTAAAGTAATGAAGCAAAAACTGACAGACTGCAAGAAAATAAATAGATAAGTTCATTTTCGTAGCCCAATATTTCAGTTCTCCCTCCTCAGTAATTAATAGAATAAGTAGACAGAAAATCAGTAAAGATATAGAAGATTTGAACAACATTATGAACCAATTTATCCTGACAGTTATAAAACACACCATCCCATTCAGCAAGAGTAGATTCACATTCTTTTCTATAGAAAAGATGAGATAGACCATATTCTGGGCCCTAAAATAACTCAATAATTTTAAAAGGATTCAGTTCATACAATTTATGTTCCCAGACTACAATGCAGTCAAATTAGAAATCAATAAAAAGATCTGTGTAAAAGCCTCAAATGTTTGAAAATTAAATTATATACTTTTAAAAAATCCTTAGGTCTAAGAAGAAATCAAGTGGATGATTAGAAGATATTTTGAATTGAATGAAGATAAAACTACACATAAAACATTTGTGGCAATGTAACGACAGCAAAACCAGATAGAGACATTACAAGAAAATTACAAAGCAAAATTCTTTATGAATATGGACACAAAATGTCTAAAGAATATGTTAACAAATTGAATTCATCGATATATATAAGGATCCTACACCAGGACTAAGTGAATTGTATCCCATGAATGCAAGGCTGGTTTAATGTTCAAAAATCAATGTAATTTACCATAATAATGAATTAAAAAATAGAGCCATTTAGTGATATCAATAAATGCAGAAAAGGCATTTGATAAAATTCAATATGAATACCTGATAAAAACACTATCAGTAAATAGAAATGGAAAGAAGCACCTTCAACCTGATACAGGACATGTGCAAAAACCTACAGCTAACAACACATGTAATGGTGATGGTGAATGCCTTCTACTTTTATTCATGAGCAAGAGCCTCTCTCATCGCTTCTACTGAACATTGTATTGGAGATTATAGGCAGTGCAACAAAGCTAAAATAGTCAAACTCATAAAAGCAGAGAATAGAATAGTGCTTACCAGGGACTAGGGGAAGGGAATGGGAATAGTAATTCAATTCTTACAAAGTTTAAGTAATGCAAGGTGAATCAGTTCTAGAGATCACCTAATAGAACACAGTGCCTACAGTGAACAGTAATATATTATGCACTTAAGAATTTAAGAGGGTAGATCTTATGTTAAGTGTCTTTAATAAACAGAAAGGAGGGAAGGAAGGAAGGAAGGAAAGAAGGAAAGAAGGAAGGAAGGAAGGAAGGAAGGAAGGAAGGAAGGAAGGACTAGAAACAAACCAAAATGCCCTTCAATAGATGAATGGATAAACAAATTGTTGTACCTCCATACATTGGAATACTACTCAGCTTTTAAAAGGAACAAACTATTGATACATGCAACAACATGGACAAATCTCACGTTGAGTGAAAGAAGAGAGACAAAAAGGAGTAACCATTCTATCCATTCATATAAAATTATAGAAATGCAAACTAGTCATAATGACAGAAAGCACATCAGTAATTGTCTGGGAAGGTGGCAGGAGAGAGGAAGGGGCTTATCAAGGGCACCAGGAGGAATGGGTGTGTTTATTATCTTGATTGTGGTGACTGTGTCATGGATGTGTACACACAGATGTCACACTGTACACTTTAAATGTGTGCAGTTTATTGTATGTCAGTTATGTCTCCAAAGAGCTATTGAAATACATCTGAGAAAAGACTTTTGTCCTGAGGAGGAATACAAGGAGTATGAAGAGAAGTCTGGGTCATGTGGTTTATGTGCTGAAATACAACAGTTTAAAGGTTGTTGTGACTGGCTATTTGGAATCAGGACTGTTGGGGGTACGACTCCCCAGGGAGACTGAGGCACAGAAAAGCGGTGACTCTGAGTCCCCATTCCTGGGCACCCAGTTCTAAGTCCACATGCCTCTGGATTGACATTTGCATATTACCCCTATCAACCGGGGCTTCCCTGCCTCCTGGAAATTTAGGTAAACTTGCTTCCATCTCCCAGTTCATAGCCTGTGAAAACCCAGGGCTGTTTCTTTCACAGTTTCCGAGAATTGCTGATGGCCTAATTCTTCAGTCTTCTCTCATCTTCCAAGGGTGCAGCCTTCTGCCACCTTGGCGGCAAAGCCCAGTGTCTGCAGCTGTTTCCACAAAAGGTTGCTCACAACAGGCAATTCAAGGGTACAATGTATTTACTCAAGAGCTGAAGAGTCATCCAAGTGACCTTCTGCCATTTTGCTGTTTTCTCTTTCCTCCTTGCTCTCCTTCACTCCCTTCCTCTCTTTTTCAGGATCAGTAACCCCGTCTCCAGAATCTCAAGCATGTATGAGTCTACAATGGGGGACCCACTCAGAACCCCAGAGTTGGTATGATTACTTTAAGCTGAAGACATTTGAGATTCAACCAGTGCAGGAAAAACAAAAACAAAAACAAACTTCCTTGGAGCTTCCCTTATCTATCCAACAACAGCAATTTCTGGGAGTTTTTTGTGCTCTTGGGGGGAGTTTTATGGTTTGCAAGACCACTTATACCTGTATGGCAAACATTATCACAAACTTTCTTATCTCTCATTTGTTCAAAAAAACCCGTTTATCTTTCCTAAAGAAACCTATTTGTACTTCCCATAGGAATCTTCTTTCCCTCCACTTTTACCTACTAAATTGGGGATAACAGCCAAAATTCTAATCACCCCTTTGAGTTACTGATCACTGAGCACTCTTGTGTATATGAGCATTGCATACATAAATTAACTCGTTTGTCTTGCTAATCTGTTTCCTGTCAGTTTAATTTGCAGGCCTCCAGGCATTCAACCTAAGAGGATAGAGAAAACATTTTTCTTCCTTGTACTACCCAGCCTTGGCCCTCATCTCCAGAGTCTCAGTCTCTATCTTAAGTGGGATTATCCAGGAATTGTCCCCACAAAGGTGTGTTCCCTAGACTCAGCAATTATTGTACAAGCTGCTGAGAGCAGACTAATTTCTTCTTCTAATGCGCAGATATAGAAAAACCAGTGCCTGCTTCACACTTTGGGAAATGGATGGGTTAAGGTAAACCCAAATTACTCAAAGAAGTATTCACATCTTAAACTAACCAGTATCCAAGGATTCTCTTGGTTTAAGAAAAGCTATTCCTTAGGGAGAGAACAAGAAGAAAATTGCAAATCTTTTGTCAAAATATTTGGCTTCCAAAAAGTTCTGTTTGCTTACCACAGACAAATGCACGAATTCCAGAGTACTATCTGTTCTCTTTTTATGATCCTCCCCCACAAATGACAGACTCTGTTGATTTATGCTGGCAATTTGAGAATAAGAAATGTTTAAGGAGTAACTAAATAACCCGTTCACAGTAGTAGACAATATACACGCAGCAGTATCCCAACCCTGTCCTGACTTCTGAGAAGTTACAGAAATAACTCTTTTAACAAGTTCCCATAACCATGCTGGGAAGGGATGAGAGATGCTGTTGATGGACAGGAATGACGAGAAGTTCCTTAGGTTGATCAAGGAAACGGCTGTCAAAGACCATCAGTAGAAGAGGAAGGCAGCAGCAGAGGAGAGTCCAAGCCTGTGGGAAGCCCGGAGAGCGACTCACCAAGATAAGAGCAGACCTTCCATGGGGTGAGTAATGGAAGACCAGTCTTTTTGTCTGGTAACAACGTGGCCTTGTCTGCAGTGTTTCAAGAGGGAGTAATGGCTACTTGGGTCAGAGAGGCAGGGCAGCAGCTGGGGTGGCTGACAACACTCAGAAAAACCAGATAGCCCCATACGCGCAGAAGATCAGGGAATTTCCTTGCCCTCCAGCTTGTCTCACCTGTCTGCCATAATCACCAGAGAGGCTGATATATCCATCTGGGCAGCACATTGGGCCCCTTCCGACACACAGACTATTGTATGTTGACATATCTTCTCCAGCCTGGCACACAGGGCATTGTCCAAAGATAAACACACAACCCCAAACCCAAGAACGTTTGAGGGAAGCCAGCACCGTGAAAGAGGCACCAAAGTTCACACATGAACTTATATCTGAAAACAGTTAAGAAAGGCAAGCAGAGCTGGGCTCTGGGTAGATTTGATTTTTATCCTCAGAAAGATATTGTAACCATAAGAATCAGTGTGACACATCCATGTTTGTAGCAGCATTATTCCCAATAGCCCAAAGGTAGAGGTAACCCAAGTGCTCATCCACATGAATGAATGAACAAAATGTGGTGTATACATGCCATGGAGCGTTCATGCTATGCAGCCTTAAAAAGGAAGGAAATTCTGACACACACTACATGAATGAATCTTGAAGACATTATGTTAAGGGAAATGAGCCAGCCAGAAAAAGGCAAATACTATATGAAGTTCCTCGAGTAGTGAAAACCATTGAGGTAGAAAGTACAATGGTGGCTATCAAAGGCTGGCAAGAGGAAAAAATGGAGAGTTATTATTTAATAGGTACAGAGTTTCTTTCTGAGATGATTAAAGTTCTGGAGATGGATAGTAGTAATGGTAGCACCACAATAATGAATATACTAATGAATGGTACACTTAAAAATAGATAGATATTTTCTCTTTTCCAACTCTTTTGAGGAATGGTTGACAAATATATCTGTATGTGAAGTGTACAGAGTGATGATTTGATACACATACTTGTATATATTGTGGAATGATTATTAAGATCTGACAGGAGGCGGAGCTCAGGCAATAATGTGAGCAATGGAGAGCAGCTGTAAATACAGATGAAGTTTACTCTCCTGCCACTCACCTCCTACTGTGTGGCCTGGTTCCTAACAGGCCGGGGACCAGGGCTGATCTGTGGCCCGGGGGTTGAGGACCGCTGGGTTAGGTCATGTTGCAGAAAAAGGAACTCTGAAATCTCAGTGGTATAATATTACACAAGTAAGATTAGTTTCTCATTTGTGCTACACGTCCAACCTTGGTTATCAGAGGACAGGGTCAAAGTCACGTGGTCACTCAGGGACCCACAGTGATGAGGTTCTGCTGTCTGGAATGCTGCTGGTCACTGCAGCTCTGAAAGAGACACTAGAGGGTCACACCCTGGCTCTGTTATGCCTTAGCCTGGAAGGGACACTTCTGCCCACAGCCTCTTGAATAGTCACATGGGTCCTGCCTAATTGCAACAAGCGGTGGCCAGGTTTGGGCGGAGTGGATGGAATAAAAGAGAGCATCACTCTCTTTTCCCATGCAAGCCTGTTCGCATTCTCTCATATGTACTTACACCCACCCACGTCCCTTCACACCCGTTCATGCCCACTGACAGCCATCACATCTACGCATAGACAACTGTATCTACTTGCTCAGACTCCATTCCTCGTGTTTCTTCTGAACCAAACTGTTCTTTGCACAGGGAGGCCTCTCTGGGGAGAGTACTGGACACCATCTTTTGGGTACAAGGACACCTTTGTGATGTCAAAAAATGTTATAGATGCCCACATGTTAGCAACCATATTTGTATTATGACGAATTCTTTTTTTTTTTTTAATATTATTATATTTTATTGTTAAATTTAATGGGGTGACATTGGTTGGTAACAATCAGACAGTTTCCCAATGTACAACTTTACATCACATCACCCATGCATCGCATTATGTGCCCAGCTCCCAGAATCAGGTCCCCCTCCAACTCGATATATCTGGTGCCCACTCCCCCCTCCCCACACAACTCTCCCTCCCCCCTCCTCCCT
>PVKE010020380.1:0-27557 GCA_004027555.1 Craseonycteris thonglongyai
CGTTCTTAAGGTTCAAAATTTCTAACTCTAGTTCTTCTGCTTTCCCCTGAACAAGGTCTGCAATACATGTGGCTAGTTCTATTCCATTTATTTGGCAAGTAAAAGGATTGATACAGAAGGAGACAATTGGCTCGATATTTGTAAACTGCAGAAATCTCTCTTCAAACTGTTTTTGAAGCACTTGCAGGGTCTCAATAAAGAATGACACGTTTAATTCATTGTTACCTAGCATTTTCCTCATATGTGGGAAGTGCACGAGAGACTTGATATGCAGATGTGATATCAACAAAGTCAATTTCGCTTTAAATGCGTTTACAGAGCTTATCATTTCAGCTATATTTTTGTCTTTTCCCTGCAACTCCAAATTGAAAGAATCTAATTTTTCCATGGTGTCAGCTAGAACACCTAAATCCACCAGCCAGCAAGAGTCTGTTAGTTCATCATAATTTTCATTTTTATCATGTATAAATGTTTTTATTTCAATTAAGTTCACAAATCTTGTAAGAAGTTTACCTTTACTGAGCCAACGTACTTCAGTATGCAGGATGAGATCGTGTTCTTTATCTTCAGTATCTTCTAACAGGGCCTTGAAAAGTCGGTGTTGCAATGGAGCTGCTCAAATAGAGTTGATTCTCTTTGTGACTATTGTCATAACATGTTCAAAGGGCAGTATTTTACAACACAAAGCTTCCTGATGGATAATACAGTGGTAGGACATAAAGTTTGAAAATGATTCATCATTCCTGCAAAGGGCAATACATCCTTTGTTTTTACCAACCATTGCTGGTGCCCCATCGGTAGTTATTGCAGACAACTTATGCAAAGGCATGTTTATCGACCTGGTGTATGTTCTGAAAGTTTTATAAATATTCTCACCTCTCGTCTGTCCTTTCATTGGCAATATTTGCAACAGCTCCTCTTTTACTGTGAAGTTACTAAATACCATTGTCACCATAACTGCCAACTGTGCAGTGTCTGATATATCTGTTGACTCATCAAATTGCAGAGAGAAGCAGTCACATATTTCCAAGTCAGTCTTTAACTGAGTTTGCAAGTCTTTTGAAATTGCGTGTATTCTTTTTGTGACCGTGTTATTTGACAACTATAGGTCTTGAATCGCCGACATAATCTCACGCTTGTTAGAATATTCCTCAAACAAAGAATCAGCAGCAGTCAGAAATGCTTCTTTTAACAATTCACCATCCTGGAAAGGTATTTACTTCTTTGCGAGCATGTGAGAAATTTTGAAAGATGCAATGGTTGTCTTTTTAGATTTTTCCACATGTCTAGTGAAAACAGTCTGTTGAGTAGTTCAACTTCATTTTAGTTGATTTATATTTTTCTTTCTTACTTCAGATTTAAGTGGATAATTCGTATCAAAAGTGGTATGACTTGTCTGAAAGTGATGTTCAACATTATGTTTTTTCGGCACTGCAATCAATACTACTGCCACACAACAGGCAAACGCATTTACCTTTTAAATTAATGAAACAATGATTCCTCCCAGTCTGTGTTAAAATTATAGGTTCGTTTTCTCTTATTTGGTCCACTCACTTTAGGACTAAAAAAATAAAAATAAAAAGAGTTATAGAACTACAATATCATATCAAATTGCCACCATAATAATAGATTACCTACCTCGCTTTTAGTTCATTTAAAATCGAATCTATCAAAACACTGTGATCCTAGCTAACCGTCACGACCCGATCAGTCCAGCAACCGCAATCCAAATGGCAACGTCTCGCCTCCCGGTTGGGGGGAGGAGAGTTTAAAGAGCGCAGCGGCTACACAAGACGCGACATGTACAAAGGCGACAGCTAGGGGAAAACTTATACCATATTTTCCGGCGTATAAGACGACCGGGTGTATAAGACGACCCCCTAATTTTACAGTTAAAACGTAGGTTTAGGCCTATATTCGCTGTATAAGACTACCCCCCACTTCCGAGGCTGTAGTCTTATACAGCGAATATAGGCCTAAACCTACGTTTTAACTGTAAAATTAGGGGGTCGTCTTATACGCCCGGTCTTCTTATATGCCGGAAAATACGGTACATATGATATCGCACACGTACCAACGAATATAATAAACCTGTGTAGATACTCAAACAATATTTTAAAATTCTAACAAATGTATAAAAATAAATTATAGTTTTACTTACATAGTGTTTATGAAAAATTTCTGATGCAGTCAAATAATGGCGGGAGCACACAAATTGGGCCGTGGGCGCCATGGTGCCCGTGGGCACAGGGTTGGGAATCCCTGCCCTAATCTGTTTTTTTGTTTGTTTGTTTTTACTGTGAAGAATAGGTTGATAACAAAACAAGGGGCTATTGGGTGCTAACTCCTCTGTGCCCTCACTCAGATGGTAGCCCTGCCAAGAGAGGGGAGCAGCCTCCTGGCCTAGTACCTGATCCAGCTGAAGAGGATAGTATGACCCCTGGCTTAGTACAATGAAAAGAGTTTCAGGGAATGCTGGGATAGCTCAGCGATTGAGCACTTGCCTTGCAATTGCAAGGTCTGGGCCCAGCCTGTGTGAACCCATGTGCTGAAGTGCAGATCAGCTAATAACCGCAGGGATGGCCCAGCAGGAAGATAAGGGGGCCCTGGTTTGGTTCTCACCATGTGTGGCCTCACATCCACTTGTGTGGAATGAAACCATATTACAACTAATGATGTACAATTATGGAGACTGTTCTGGGGGCCCTTTCCTCTTCTCTCTCTTTCTCTCAAAAAATAAAATTAAAAACCAACCAACCAAACAAAAAACATTTCAAATGTCTCCTCCACTCATTGAATAAAGTCTGCTGTGTTAGTGAGTCCAACTGGATGTCTCCCATTGGGCCAACAGTGCTGGGCATGGAAGTCATTATGGAATGTGGTCCTTGCTCTCAAGGAATTCACTTGAGTTGTTGAAACAAAACAACATATATAAGTATAGAGAAAAATTAATTGCTAAATGACACAGCCATGTCTATATGTTCAAAGACTGCATGTAACTATCCTTTTCCTTAATATATAAAACTTAATTTGTAGGGTCATAATGTGGTGACATAGAATAGTAGGTGATGGCACAGACAATCTACGTTTTTGGACTGATTTCATCAGGATCTAGCTATAAGTTCTTAAGAAAAGGAAAACTTCTTGTGACACATTAGGCAATGATTTCCTAAACACAGCATCAAAGTATAATTTATACAAGAAAAGTAACAAATTGAACTTAATGAAAATAAAAAACTTCTACTCTATAATGAGACAGAATGAAAACACAACCCACAAACTAGGAGAAATACTTGTAAAACATATACCTGATAAAGAATTTGTATCTAAACTATATCAAGAACTCTTACAACTTAAAAAAAAAATCCACTCTTTAAAACTGGGGAAAACATTCAATACATCTTTTCCTACCATCTTGAATTTCTTTACAAATAAAATATACATGTAGCAATTAAGCACCTGAAAAGACTTTTCAACATCTTTAGCTTTTAGGGAAGTGACAAAACCACAAGGAGATACTGCTACATACCTATTAGAATGGCTAAAGTTTAAAAACGCTGACAATACCAGTCTTGACAAGGATACAGATCAACTGGAACTGTCATACATTGCTGGTGGGATAGCGGAAGGTGCAACCCCTTTGGAAACAGTTTAGTAGTTTTTCATAAAGATAAAAGCACACACTTACCATTTGACCGCAATCCTCTCCTTGGCATTTACCCAAGTAAAATGAAAAGTTAGGTTCACATAAACACCTGTAAAAAATGTTTATGTGCCTTTGTTCATAATCAGCAAAATTGGAAACAATCAAGTGTTTTTCAATGGGTAAATGGATAAACAAACTCTGGGCCCCCCACACAATGGAATACTACTAGGGAATAAAAGGGAATTAAATACTACTCCCCACTACAATATAGATAAATCTCGAACTCACTATACTGAGTGAAAGAATTCAGATGCAAAAGGCTCCATACTGTATTATTTCATTTATATGAAATGATGAAATGTTAAAAGAGAGTGAGAGAGAGAGAAGAAGAAGAAGGAGGAGGAGGAGGACAGATAGAATTATAGGACTGAAATAAGATCATGGTTATTAGGAATTGGAATGGGAGAGGGGTCGACTATAAAGGAGCATCAGAGAAATTTTTGAGGGTGAAAGGTTTGTTCTATATCTTGATTATGGTGGTTCTTATATACTATGCAAGGGCTGTCCAGAAAAAAATCCAGCCACAAACATCTCTATTTTTTATTTTTGTTTTAAAGGTTTATTTTATTGTTTTCAACAGAGACAGAGAGAGACAGAGAGAAGGGAGAGGGTCCAGAGCGGTCTCCATAGTTGTACGTTACCAGTTTTCAACATGGTTTTATTCCACACAGGTGGGCGGGGGCTGTGCAGGGCAGGAATGGGGCTGGGGGCCTTCTGCATGGGAGGCACACCCCCTTGAGCCAGGGACAAACTAGGGGTCTCCCACATAGGGAGCACACCCCAGTTCAGCATATGGGACAACATGGGCTGGGGCGAGGACTAAATCCTCGGACCTCAGGGCTGCAAAGCAAGTACTTGACCCGCTGAGCCATCCCAACTTCCCATATTTTTCATATTACATAGCTGAATACTTTCCAGACAGCCCTCATATGGTTGTTAAAACTCATAGAACTGTAATACCAAAAAGTGTGAATATCATCATATATAAATTGCACCTCAATTTTCAAAAAGGGGAAAATGCAATATCTTTCTTTCTTTTTTTTTTTTTTTGTCAAATGAGAATGAGTCAGCAGCTGCTGCTGCTGCTGCTGATGATGATGATATATCAAACTCACAGGATTTTTTTTGGAGATTTTGTAAATGAGAACATGTCTGAGTGCTTTGAAAGGCGCAAAGTGCCACACAATTGCCAAATATTATTACTAAATTTTTCTGTTTTTCTTTTGTATTCAGTTACTTTGCTAATTCCATGAAATCTTTTGGCTTTTTGAATTAAGTGAGCAAATAGGCTACAAATACTGACAGTTAAATCTCTTCCTTTCCCGTCTTTTATCTCCTTTTATAATTTCTTTTCTCATTTTCTTGTGTTGGTTAAGACTGCCAAGTCAATGTTGAATAGCAAGTGTGGTAGAAAAAATTATTCTCTTATTTCTAAACTAAATAAAATGCTTATAAAATTTCAAAATTTAATATAATTTTTGATTGGTTTAGTGGATAGCTATTATCAAGTGAAGGTAGTTTCTTTTTATTCCTGTTTCTCAAGAGTTACATATTTTATTTTTTAAATAATAAATAGATAATTATTTTTAACTGAATGTTTTTTTTCCCTGCATATATTGAAATCATATCTGGGTATCATTTAATCTTTTAATAAAAATACTTATTTTCAAACTTTTGGCCTTATATATTTTTGTGTTCCCTTCTCTGATCAATCTGTAAACTCCTAAAGGGCGTGAACTTTGTCTTTTTGTCCTTATATTTCTATCACCTAGCCTAGATCTGATTTAAACAAAGTATTTATTCCTAGAACTTAACTCGTGTCTAGAGAGAGGAGAACATTCAAACTTCATTATTGAGGGCTGAAGGGCTCAGAAGAAGTCTTCTCTCAGATGATTTCTAAATCTTTACTTTCATAATTAGCCTGAGCCCATTTAGTCATTTATATCTTTTTCAAATTAAAAAAATATATATTTTTTTTAAGAGAGAGAATGGGGGAAGGTCCAGAGCAGTCTCCATAGTTGTACATCATTAGTTTTGACATGGTTTCATTCCACACAGGTGGATGTGGGGCTGTGCAGAGTGGGAACTGAACTGGGAGCCTCCCACATGGGAGGCAAGAAACTTCGCCACCATCCTGGTGGTTACCGATTGCACTGCAGTTTAGCATATAGGTTTGCATGGGCCAGGGTAGGGATTTGATCCCTGGACCTTGCAGTTGCAAGGCAAGTGCTCAACCTGCTGAGCTATCCCAGCATCCTCTTTTTCAAAGTTCTGGTTTCGTTCTTTTTGCCCCCAAATTTTTCTTGGAGATGAAATTTTTTTCAGAGTTAATATGAGTACAAATACGGTACTTTTTCAGGCTTACCTAACCCCTGCTGCTACTTTATATTTTAATATCTCTCTTTCTTTATCAAGAGTGGATAGTAAGTTGTCCCTAAGAGCTTGAAGATTTATTCTTCAAAGTTCAGGATGTGAGTAAAAGAGTGAAAGATACTAGTAACACCTGGAGATTTGTAACAGAAAGTTTCCACTTGTAACATAAGAGTGTCAGCCAGGATAGTAGCAGATTTCAGGGCAGGTAGCCAACATCAGGCTTGCTTTAGTTAGATCTCTTGGGAATTCTGGTCTGGGGGATGGTAAAGTATATTGGGTAAGAGTGTAGACTTTGGACACAAACAGCCTCAGTTCAAGTCTTGGTTCTAACCATTAGTAACTGGGTGTCCATAAATGAATTACTTAACCTCTCTATTTTTGGTTTCCTCCTCTAAAGTAAGTATAGAAGTAGGTGGTTTTGAGTGCCTGACACACAATAGATTGAAAGAACGATGGCTATTATTTCAATAGCAGTTGCCTAGGCATAATCTAATGTGATAAAATAGGTTTCTCCATGAAAGGACACTTAGAGATTTTTTTTTTAATTTTGTTTTGTTTTTGATTTATGTCATGAAGAAGAAATATGTAATTTTTAAAATGCAGTTATAAAGATGCAGAACAAAGAGAATCATGACTCATGTTTCACAATTTACTTAGCTTATTTATTGTTTCATATTCTGTAATACTTCAGACAGTTATATAATTCTCCCCACCCCATCCTTTTATAATGCCAGGATATGACATCAAGAACATAGGGAGGAAGAGTTTTGGTGGGGTGGCAGAGGAGTCATGATGTGTTGTAGTGAGAAGGCATAAGCTTTTCTGACATTAATGTCCCATCACTTTCATAATGTACAACAATCCCCAAATCTGAATGATACCATGAAACTGTTTTTCCATTATGATTGTCATAGCTCTGAAATTTGATGTGGCATTCCTATTGTCAGGCTTTGGATTTGAGCCCTTAGTTAATCCCAGTTATACTGGCTTCCAAATTTCCCCAGTTCTTGAAGTCATAGCATGGACTTCCTCAGTTTTTTGGGAATAAATGTTCTCAAACACTGCGTCTTCTATATCATTCTTCTTTTCAAAGGCTACAGTTGTTTTACCTGTCCAATGGGACAGGAATCGTTCACCACTCTCTGACCTCCATTCCTTCCTTTGTCTCCAACCCACCTCCCTGAACTCCTGTTGTCTTATCTCCCCCTTGGCTCCCTTCCAGCCAGGACCACCTGGATGCCCTTTCCACCTGTGTAGCTTTAACTTCGTATCTTCTTACATCTATTAGAGTTATTTCTCCATCTTGCTGTTCTTCTTTCCTTTTCTGAAGTAATGAGATAGAGAAAATTTTAGTCTCTTGCCATCTTTGGAAGACATCTGTTATTAGGTTTACTTGTGTGTGCATTCGTTTAGAGGAAGTACTTCAATGTACTGGAATTGAAATGCTCATAAGATTCTAAGAGAAAACTCAAGTGAAAGGAGAAAGATAGTTGCAAAATTGCACTTAAAAAGGCAAAGTCCTGTTGACTGAATTTCTGTCCAGCCCCATGACAGCAGGATATGTGAGTTTGGAGGTGTTGCTGAGATAGTGTTTAGTTGATGATGTTCAGAGAAGTTCAGGCCTAACTACTCTGGGGTTTTACTTAAAGCTTCCCATAGACAGAACAATGGACCCACTAGCTGCTACAGGAGTTATCCCCTCACTGAAACAGGGTGTGTGTGTGGTGGGGGGAAGGGGAGGGCGGGGAGGGGGGCAACACCAGCCCAGGTGAAATTGGGATTCAAATGCCATTTTCCTGAGAGGTCCCTTCTTACTTACCCTTTCTGTGCTATTTTCTGCTCTGTGGTGCATTTTCCACTTCTATTTCCTACAATTCCCTGATTTCAAAAAAAAAACCAACTTATCACTGGCGCCTATACCTTTGTGAGAATCAACATTATTTTTCTTAAAACCTCTATTACATTTGGGCATTTTATGACCTGTCTCCAACCATGAAAGAACAGTCTTTGTTCCTGTGAAGGAAATTTTAGATAGCAGTAAGCACGTGGGAAAGCATTTGGAAGGAAAGAAAGCAGAAAGGACTACTGCTGGGCAGTACTGAGGTTATTGCCTAGTCACCGTCTGTAATCATTACCTTCTGTTTTTGGCTTTACTGTGCCCCATGTTCAGGCCTGAGGAGCTTATGTGTCGTATGACTTCTTTTCCCTGACACACACCCACTACCCCAGCTGATTTGACCATGGATAGATGGGTAATTGATCTAAATGCAATCCACTCAAAAGCTCAGTTAGGCCAAACAGATTCTGGGGAGATTTGAAATGGAGACCTGACTCGCCTTTTAGCCATGAGGACAGAGCAAAAAGACCATGTAGGCCACACATGAGCTAGAGTAGGGGGCAATGAGAGCCACAGAGAAAGCCAAAGCTACTCGTATAGGGAAGCAGAAACCTTGAGCTGAGAGAAGAAGCTACAGTTGGTCCTCATTTTCTGCACATTTCATATTTGCCAATTTACTTACTTGCTAAAATTCACTTGTTACCCTGAAATTTATATTTGGGATGCATTTGCTGTCATTTGCAAGCATGAGTAAAGTGGTGAAAAACTTGTCACCTGATGCCATGTTCCCAGCTGGGGTACAACAAGGCGACATCTTGTCTATCTTTTCTTTTTTTTTTTTTCCTTCCAATTCTCATCCTGTAAATAAAGTGTCCCTTTTGTGGTCTATTTAGTGCCACATTTTGTAATTTTTATTGGTGATCACTGTTTAAAATGACTGCCAGGTAAGGTCCTGAGGTGCTGTCTAGTGTTCGTTAGCTTAGGAAGGCTGTTACGCTTTTTACAGAGAAAATGCTTGTTACCATAGATAAGCTTCCTTCAGATATATGCTATAGTACTGTTGGCCATGAGTTCAGTGTTAATGAATCAACTCTATCTATCTATCTATCTATCTATCTATCTATCTATCTATCTATCTATCTATCATCTATCTATCTATCTATCTATCTATCTATCTATCTATATATCTATCTATATAAAATAAGGTGCTTTAAAACAGGAATACACCTCAAAGAAGGTTATACATTGATGAGTTGGCAAAAATGTTATGACCAGAGGCTTGCAGGAACCTCACCCCATATTCTCCCCAAGAGTGATGGTTCAGTTGTCACTAACTCAGTGATTGTATCGACGTTGGAGAACTCAACTGGCACAAATAATGAAAACTGAGTATGTTTGCTGAGAGGAGAATGAAGCCAGCATAGAGAGAAGCTGCCTTCTCTCTGGTGCCTCCCAGTTTCAAGCTCAATTCCCTTGAGAACTGGTTGAAATTCATCCCAATGACATCTCAACATCTTTACCTTTATTTACACTCGAGTTTTCGCTCCTTGCAACCAACAAAGCTTTGATGGAAACACATACTGCACACATTGTCTACTCTGAGAATAATACTGTGAAAGAATGCAGTGGTCACTGTTTAAGGGCTGGTCCAAGGTCGTGATGAATTCCGTGTCTAGTGGCTGCTGAGGTTGCACTGGCCTGCTCCTGAGTCAAGTACTGCATGAGAAAATTAACCTCCTTGTCTCAGGGAGGTCTATGTTTTGACTAAATGTTGAATGCCACTTGAAAAGAGTGTTTAAGGCCTTAAGCTTAAAAGAAAACAAACTTTGGTGTCAGTATGAATTATTGATGGTGAACACTTTGCTTTGCAGAAACTCGCTTTGGTTTCAAACTTGAAGGATGCCAGTTTTAGGATGGTCTATTTGTTTTCTTTGCTGGGGGACAAACACATTTTTGAAAACAAGTTCCAGTCTGAACACCCCTTAAGGAAATGACTGTTTATTTGACAAAGTATTATGTGTCCCCGCATGGGAAATTATAGAAAGAGAGAAGAACCAGACAGCACAGAAAAAGGGAAAGAAGTTTTAAGATCCTCTGAGGTTGTGACCTGGGATGGAATAGGCTCTTTCCCACATACTTGGTCTGACGGCCGTGGAAGCACACATCGAATGGTGTCTGAGCACCAAACAGGCCCCACAGGGCTTTCCTAGCCTCTGTGGTCTGTGGTCTGTGATGACTCCAACCCACCAGATGCACAGTCTCTATTCCTATCAACTGCTCATCCCACCGACTTACCTAACTTTCTTTGCCTGTGCAATCTCTCACATCTCTCTTGTTTGCTTCTAAGGTCCCAGGCTCTCCCTTTCACAACCAGTCCCTAAGAAACCCTCCTTGGTTCCATGAGCTTCCTTTTCATCAAGCTATTCCTCCATCTTTCTCTCTGAATCCATCCAGTACATATACTTAAAGAAAACCTTCTCTTATAAGCTACAGCATTTTGCCAATGAGGCTGACTCTAAGAATAGCGAATGTTATAATTCCCAACTCAAGAATCATACATTAGCATAGAGGGGTAATAATAATTCCAAGGCCACTTACGAGTCAGAATTTTTCAAAGCATGATTGACTTAAGGTCAGCCTCATTTCTTGGGGACCCCAGAGCACATTAGCCCTTGCTAATTTCTGTGATCATCCCAGCACATGACAAGTTAGTTTAGCTCATATGGGTAAATGTATCATTCCAAAGAGTAATTTTGCTAGTGCCAACTTGAAAATAACACGACATTGTTTTGGGGGAAAATTTTTCCCAAGTAACACAAGTCCCTTTTTTGTCAGTTCATGAAACTTTTGAAGGTAGGGATCACCCCTTCATTTTTAAGACTGAGGCCTAGCAGGAACAGAAAGGCGGGGCTAAAAGAGATAAGACATTTTAGGTCTGGGTCTAGCTGTAGCAAGAAAAACCAGGAAGCCTTGTTGCCATGGCAGGACCACCATTCACAGTTGGGCAGGTGGCATACTGCATAACTTCAGAGCTTATGAGAATGGTACTTTCTGGGGTTGACCTGGTAGCTGCTCAGAGGACCATGTCTGAGGTAAAGTAGAAGCTAGGAAGAGCTAGGTACTAAGGAAGAGCCTGGGAGTGCTTCATCTTCATTTTCTCCTTGGACATCCAATCTCGATGTCTTCTATTCCCTGTCTTACTTATGAGTAGGTCATAGCAATGGGAGGGTTTGTTAGGCCCGTCTCCCCAATCTCCTCTTATCAGCATACTCATTTCAACAGAAGCACCACACTAAAATTTCTTAAAGGGTCAGACTTTCAGACACATTTGGTTACTGTGCAGCCTGTGTTAGAAACAGAGAGGTTACATCCCTAAAAGATCTTCAGCCAAGAGCCACATATTATGGACTTAACTCCTGACACATTTGGCATAAGTTGAAAAATGAAAGAAAAAAACAACAAAAAAAACCCGCCCACTGTCTCAAGAGGCCTGGGCAGGAACATACAAGGCAAAACGTTTTAGTTGTAGACAAGAAAATGCTGGAGAGTCAGCAAGGGATGAGCCAGTCAGGAAACATGCATTTCCTGTGGATGCTTCCAAAGTTCTCCCACTCTGGCCATCCCCAACTGCAGATAATACAGCCAACAAAACACTGTACCAAAGCCATACCATTGGCTCAGTTAGCTCCAGTCAGCTGTGCTCTGACCTCTTTGCCCATCCAGAACCTTCTGGATTTCTTCCTGAGGCAGAGGATCTTTCAAACCAAAGAAGATTTGGATTGGGATGTGATGTTCTAGAGGCAAGGGCAGGCAGATGTATAAGCTATGGCTAAAGACATATTCCCTGACTTAGGCTGAAACAAAGAATTCAGGTTGACTTTTACTTTGAAGAAATGGCTTAAAAGAAATAGAAATAAATTCTAGTTAATAATGGATGTTTTTTAATACCATGGTGTAAAAATTCTGTGATTCACCGCCACTCAGATGAAAACTTGCTCCTGAAGTTTGCTGCATCAAATGGGAATTAGTATGCTAAGTCTATTAACCACAACCACTGTTTTCAGGGTAAATCAGACTTGTCTCCTAAATTAAGAAGAAAAAAAAAAAAGCAATTGCACTAACGAGTCATGCTGAGACGCCTTGCCTTCAACAAAAGGGGAAGTATGTTTTCTCTGACTAACCCACACAAAATCAGATATTTAATATGATTACTAAGAAGACGGAAAAGGTTTTCAGGAAAGATTCTGGTTGCTTGACTCCTGGCAGCCTGCAAAGGCGGGGAGTAGAAAGTGGAGGGGACTGTCAGTCCATTAAAACAAGGCTGAGAAACAGCATCCTCAATTCTGCTGAGCAATCCTATGACAGCAGAGGGTATGAATGAATGGTTTAAGTTAGCAAGAGATTCCACACCAATTAAGTAAGCAACCAACTTATTTGTAAGCACATACTATAGTACTGGGCATACTGTGAGGGTATTCAAACCGAGGGTCGCTGCGCTTAGGAAGTAGTTGCATTTTGGACATGTGACTAGCCAGGCAAATAGGAAATTCTATAAGAATTCACAACAGGGGTTGGTTACACAGGTGATAGAGGAGTTGAGACGCCAGTAGAGGACAGCACTAACAGGAAGCCTCTACCAGTCCCCAGGCTGAAGGGACAAAGGCAACATTTCCAGAGATATAAGAGCTGGAGTTAGGAGACAGAAGTGGAACCATGGTGGATCTGTCTTATGAGAGCTGGAGCCACAGAGGAGACTAAGCTGTTGCCAGAGAATGAGTTTGAGGCAGAGAATGAGAAAGAGAAACACCCTGACCTACCCTTGTTCCCTCTGCTATCTCCCAGTACCTGCCTTGATTGTACCCAGGGAGAAGCCCTCTAACAGAGGAGCCTGGGGAAGGCACCTGCAGGGGTCAGGCGCCCTGAGAAGCAGGGCAGAGAAGGCAATGGTCACATGGGACGCAAACAGGCCTGACCTGGCACGGAGAACAAGCTCGGTTGAATTTTTTACCTTTAACCACAATGACTTCACCTTGCCTTGGGCCAGACCATGACAAGCAGCCATCAGTTGCAAGCCACAAATGCTGGCTGGGATGGACCTTGGGGTCAAACCCTGCCTTGTCCTTTCACCAGCCACTTAACCCCATTTGGGCTTATCCCATGATCTTTTTCAGGAGGCACCTTAATTTCTCCAGGCATTAAGGACCTATATGTAATACATGGCCTGACAATCATACTGTCTCTTTGCAGAAGCCTTGGAATGGCCTATTCTCACTCTGCGTCCCTGTGTAGAACCCTAGGATCTAACTAGCCCCATGGCCACATGAGCAGAATTTTGACTGCCTTTCATTTCCTCTATGGTCAGCTCTGACAGGACCAGTTGGATAAAGACTCTAAAGCTCTAGGGCAGGGGTGGCGAACCTATGGCATGCGTGCCCAAAGTGGCATGCGGAGCAATTATTTGGCACGCAGAGCTGTGAATACCATTTAAAAAATTATTGTTTATGCTCTTATAGACATAAAAATAATTGATACCTCTATCTCACTCGATGGGTTGGCACGCGAGTCGAGCGAGTATACTCTTATTTCATAAACTTTGGCACTCAATCACCAAAAGGTTCGCCACCCCTGCTCTAGGGTACCTAAATTGGTACTTTCACTGCCTCAGTGTCTCCTTAATGCCAGCCCTTCTATTTGAATATTTCTCTGAGTTGATGTCACAGGCCCATCTTGCTAACGTCATTCTTATCACTCTTCTTAATTCAGAGGCTTTGGTGTTCCTTACCAGCTGGATGACCTCAGACAAGTGACCTAACCTCTTTAAATCTGTTTTTGCACCTATACAATGAGAACAAACAAAGGACTATTGTGTGGATGAAATGAATATTACATCTATTAATGTAATATTCAAATGCGTCTCTTGATGCTGCGCACACAGGCAATGCTCAGTAGACAGCACAGGTACAACTGTCTCCTGTGTCACTCAGGATTTTTCTAGTTGCAAGTGACAAGCACTATTTCAACTAACCTGGCATAAGGCCTGATATCAGGAGCGTCTGGATCCAGGAGCTCGTCCGAGGTCCTCACTGTGGGTTCTCTCTGTATCACTGGGCTCTGTATTTCTCTGATTGGTTTTGTTCTCAGGGCAGACTTGCCCCCCATTTGATGGCAAGATGGGTGCTGAGACATTCCCAAGAGTTTCCTGAAAACTCTGGACTGGGTTTTCATTGGCCTGGTTGGGTCTCATGTCTAGCTGTGTTAGTCACTGGGGCCAGGGCACGGAATGCTCTGGTTGGCTATGCCTGGGTCCTGTATCAATGTAGTCAAGAGTACAGGAGGTCAGGTCCCCAGATGAATACAGAAGGGCATTTTCAGAAGAAAGAATGGACTCTAGGAAGGCAAAACAATCTTTTTCCACTACAGTGACTATTGTCCTGTTATTATGACACTTTATTCTTTATTATTTACTACTAATACTGCCACTATCCCCACTACTATTATACTATACATAGTGCAAACACCCTGAAGATTATTCAGGGAACAACTGAGCTAACAGGCAGGTGAAAAGGAAAAACCATAGGAAGCTCTAACAGGAGAAAATGATCCTAGATAAGAGGATGTTAAAGAACTCTTAGTCAAAGATCAGAGGTAAAGTTAAATCAAAGCCTACAGTGATGAGTAATAGGAGATGGTTTAAGCATTTTTCAAAACAAAAGCTATCCAAGTGGCAATGGTCTTTTGCAGTTGCTAAACTAAAACCAGCTTGCTGTGACTGTTTAGTTAAAGCTTTAATGGCCACACGAAGCATGCATGTTGAATGATTTTAGCACTGTAGTTCTATATTTCAGCACTGACACAGGTATTTATGAAATAACCAACAACGTTTCCTGTGCAGGAAGGCCAGGTGCATGAATACCTTACTGCAGACAGTGAGGAACCACATGATGGAGGAACATTCTATTTCTTCCCTCCCATTGTTTGAAGTGAAGTAGGTATGGGATATGCGTATTGAATTCCTGGCAAAGTTCAGGACTCATAAACTATAGAGAAACATTGTTTGGCTACCTTGCAATGCTAGAGTATCCAAGAATAACTGGTTTACTCCAGGATTAGTGATGTATACAAGTATAAAGAAATATATAGAATCACACCGTGGGAACACACTGTGAAATCAGCAGCTCTGAACTTGAACCTATCTACATTTTACTAGGACATAGAGTATGCTCTTTTGACAGAACAATCTTAAGTTCTGTCTCTTTGTTAAGAGCATTGGAAAGACTGTGTACATATCCTTCTTTGTAAACTAAAACTATGTTCTCAGAAATTAATTTTTCTACTAACCATTAATAAAATATTAAAACTAATATACTGTAGGATGTGCTTAATTCTAAGCCCCTCTTTGCAAAATAACTGAATAATTGTGGGTGAAGCTGGTATTTGGGCCACCTGAACATCTCACCTGAAGATCAATTTGGTTGAAGTCCATCTAAGTCAGCTGACTGGGCCAAACAAACGCTTCAGTTTGATGTAAGCAGAACATACATTCTTTCTTTGTTTGTTTTGGTTTCTTTAAAAAGACTCTGCAATGGTTAGACCCCACAGTTTCATGTAACAATTTTCTAATGAGAAAAATAAGGTGACCACTTTAGACATCATTGTTGAGGGCTTTAGGGTAGTTTATTTTCTTAGGTGTAAAGTAGTGTTCTGGAGAAACTACTCAAACAATGTTATCAAGTCTGAGAGGCTCACTACATAGGAAAAAATAATACTTTACATTTCTAGACTCTATTACACATTTCAAACCACTTGAAATGTACTCATTTTCTCAACCAGCCCACTGGTAGGCAGGGTTGACAGCTGATTTAGTGGCCAGCCCACCCTTGCACACTCTTTTCCATAATAACACAAACAGAATGAAAACATACTTCACCCATGATGAGAAGAGACAGTTATTTGGTTTTCAAAGGCTTTTTCCCCCCTTTATTCTTTCATATTTTGAAGGGTGGTATAGCCCAGATTTAAAAACATGGCTCGGGGAAGCAAGAAATCATTCCCCTGAGTGTTTATTAAGTGAATCACAAATTCATTCAGCATGACTGCTTACCCAGAGACACAAAGGCAAATGGTAACAAGCTGCTAGCCTCCAAGTACCTTCAATATTAGGATCTCTCAGGGGAAAGGGTCACAAGTGTAATCAGTTTCAGCTGTCCCTGCCTTGCTTCCGCTGTCAATGGAAATGCCCAGGCAGGATGAATACACTTTCTGACTAGACTCTGGACTGACCTAGACAGTTTTTTGGAAATTTGGGATATACTTTTCCTAAAGCTTCTTAATTTCTCCCATTCCTCCCTGATTGAAACCATCATTTACCCCATTACAGCATGTGGAAACAGAGGGGAGGGAGAAGCAGAAGAGATCTGAATTCAGGATAAAAATTACTTCGTGAGTTTATTATTCTCATCTATAACAGATGACAATTTTCATGTCATTTAGCTGATTCAGAACAGAATCACCCAGAGAGATATCAAGTGTTATTTTTCACACTATTTATCTTGAAGGCCCCAATGAGCGATGTGCACCTACACTTAATGACTGGTGATCCACAGCTTTCAGGCTTCCTGGAAATGTTTGAATATTTTGTCAAGTCCAGCTAGCCATTATTTCAGTGGTCACATGTGAAAGAATTTCCCTCCTTCACTTATACTGTGGTGGTTCCTAAGTCTTAGAGTTCCACTCATGTCTGAGAATGGTCTGGGGAACTTAGTTCTAAAGAAATTTGTGGATTTGTAGTGTCTGAAGTAACTATTCCTCATTTGTAGGGTGATATCTATGTACTTTAATGGCATGCTTCTCCCATCAGCTCTTAAATAGGTTCAGCTCTTTCTGATTGGAAATCTTTGAAACCTAAGATAATGTGTCATTACAAGGGTAAAATAAATAAATAAATAAATAAAAGCAAAAATGTTATAAATATGAGCGGATGCTAGTGTACCAAAAACTTTAAACAGGCTACAGCTTCCTAGCTGCTGACATCAGCAATGTGGTTCTTATTATACAGCTGGATGTTAGACTGGTACTTTCCAAGGATTGTTTCTACTTTGTGTAGAAAACACAGTTCAATATAGTATCCGTTGAGTGAATGAATAAGATTTGGAATGGCTCTTTCTTTCAGCCATTCCTACAAATTAACGAGATGATTCTGGTCCATTAATCCATGTCCAAGGACTAAGAAAAAGTACAAGAATCTCACTCTGTCATCCATCAATACTAAAATTGTCTTTCAGTGGTTCATATACTCAGTAAGGTCCAAATCTATTGGAAGCATTAGAACTTTCTAAGGCAGTAGACAAAGAAATGAACAAGTATCACTACCAGCAAAGAATCAGTGTATTTAGCTAGACACTAACCAATCTGTCCATCAACAACTTGTTCTCAGTCTGAATTTTTAAGCAGGACAATGTTAGTTAGCAACAGGAACAGGATCCATGGCATGGGTTATAGGGGGCATTTTCATCTATGTGAATGGGCAACTCAAGTCCCATTTTATGCCTGAAATCTGGAGGGACCAAGTAGATACTCCTAATATGCACTGTGACTAGTAACTGGGTGGGTCCTGTGTGCATCATGGATGTCTTTTATGTTTATAGTGAAGCTGCACTTTGGGTCTACTTTACCAGCAGAAAGAGCTGGGAGAGTCAAAGAAATACTCTGGAAGTGAACCTTTTAAATTGACACATCTGTTGAAAATATAATAAATAGGGAATGCTGAGATGGCTCAGCAGGTTGAGTGTTCACTTTGCAGCCTTAGGATCCAAGGATTGAATCCCGGCCTTGGCCTGTGTGGACCTATATACTGAACTGGGGTGTGCCTCCTATGTGGGAGCGCCCCAACTCGCAGGAGTGTGCTTCCCATGTGGGAGGCCCTTAGTCTGGTTCCTGCCCTGTGCGGCTCTGTGCCCAACTGTGTGGAATGAAACTATGTTGAAAACTGATGACGTACAACTGTGGAGACTGCTCTGGGCCCTCCCCCTTCTCTCTGTCTCTGTCTCTCTCTGTCTCTGTCTCTCACTCTCTGTCAAACCACTAAATCTTTAAAAAAAGAAAATAATAATAAATGAAGTCCTCTTTGAGGTTTGATAAAGCGTTTTTACATATTTTCACAAAGTCCTCATCACAATCTTGAGAGTGAAGGAGGCTCTCAGATCTCCATATTACAGAAAACAAAACAAAAACTCAGAGAGCCATATTAACCTGCCCTTGATCACATAGCCGGCATGTGATAGTGCTAGGCATCAAATTTACTGATTCTGCTGCCAAATCTCACAGTTTCAGTACACCCCAGTTACATGGACAGAACTGCTGTTCAACTAGGGGCTATTCTAAAACCTCACTAGCCTTTATGAGGTAGTATTAGGAACTCAAAAGAATCTCCTTCATCACTTTGTCACATACAACATGGCTTGTATCCTGGGAGAAATAGCTTCTATAGCTTCAGAAGCACCTTGTTTTAAGGCTCTTACGAGAGTCTATTAGAACATATGTGAAAAGGAAGCCAAAGTGTTGTCAGGGGCTTTGGGTACAATTTCTACATTAGGTGAGTTGAGGCCTGGGTTTCTTTAAGACAGTGGTTCTGAAATATTGGGGTGCACAACAGTCATGAGAGCAAATATCAGAAATGCAGATTGCCTGCTGCGTCATCAGAGAGTGATTGACTAGGTTTGGGCAAAAGCCTGTGTGTCAGAATTTTTAACACATCTTTCAGGCTATGCTGTTGCCCACACTTGTTCCATTTCAGGAGCCTGCAGTGATATCAAAGTAAGTCCAGTGTTTTAAATAATTATTCATCTGGTTCATTAATAGCTCTTTGAGTTTGTTTAATCGCACAATAATAGAAAATCAGTGAGCAATTTAAGGCAATCAGCATTCAATTCAACTCTGAAAACATCTCGTTTACTGCACACAAGGCACTGTGTGAGGCTCTCGTATGTAAAACATGATCTGTGCCCTCCATAAACTTGTTAGAAAAGATGGCTGTGTACACAAATAACATAATCCAGTGATTTTAAAGCAGAATTAATGGGCTCCTAAAGCTCATAAAAGCAAGGACTCACCCTTCCTGGAAGCCTGGGAATGCTACCAGAGGAGGCAACATTTAAGCTGAACCTGTTTTGTGTTTTTTTTAAGATTTATTTTTATTGTTTTTTGACAGAGAGAGAGAGAGACAGAGGGAGACAGAGAGAATGGGGAGAGCCCAGAGCAGTCTCCATAGTTGAAATTAGTTTTCCATATAGTTTCACTCCACAGGTGGGCACGGGGCTGCGCAGGGCAGGAACTGGGCCGTGGGCCTCCCGCATAGGCCCTGGCAAGAACTGAACTGGGGGCTCAGCCCAATTCAGCATATGGGTTCGCATGAGCCGGGATTTGATTCGCAGGCTCCGGGGCTGCAAAGCGAGCACTTAACCTGCTAAGCCATCCCTGCTTCCCCTGAACCTGGTTTTAGCAGGTACTAATGGAGAAAGGGCATGTCAGCAAGAGGAGCTATCATGAGCAAAGATAAGGGAAAAGGAAAATATAGGTATATTCTTGGCTCCCTAAGAAGATTGTATTTGAGAAGAATATATTAGGAGTAGGTAATTAAAATAGTTTTTATTTTCATGGCCTTTTACAATATTTTACTTAATCCTTTCATTGGAGAATCATTCCTATTTTAAAGATGAAAATGCTACTAAGTCAAGTGACTGGTTAATGAAAGCCCACAACACCTACAAAATATTAATTCTTGGTGGTGAAGGGGATAATGGGCTCATAGAATGCTGTTGCTGCTATTGTCAATGTAGGAGTATTAATGGCTAATAAAGCTACATTCTATAGAGAAGAAACATATGGAAACATACTAGACTAAAGTGCAAATTTCTGTGAAGATCTGTGGCCTTCTTTAAAAATGCACATGTACTTTTCCGTTCTGTTAGTCATTACTCCCACTACCTGTTCCCATGGTGTAGATGGTGCTCGGATTTGAGTCTTTCCCACCTTTCTGCACTAAAAGACACTGAGATCCTTTGAGATCCTTTGGGAAGTAACTGATTCCATGTTTTAGAGTCAGGGAAAAGTCAGGGTGGGTCTGGAACAGCCTGTGGTGCCAGATAGAATGCTTACTTCTAGAAACTGTCACAGGCAATGTTCAAAGGATAAAACAACCAACTTAAAGGGGTTTCCTTTACTTAAGCTGCACACTAAAATAAAGAGATCTTTTTTTTTTTTAAAGGTTATTTTTTTTTTTTTGAGAGAAGGTGAGAGAGAGAGAGAGAGAGAGAGAGAGAAGTGGGGAGAGCAGTCTCCATAGTTGTACATCATTAGTTGTGACATGGTTTCATTCCACACAGGTGGATGTGGGGCCATATGGGGCAGGAACTACCAGAGGCCTACCACATGGGAGGCAGGAGCCTTCACTGCCATCTCAGTGGTTACTAGCCTTGCTGCAGTTCAGCATATGTGGTTTGCACGGGCTGGGGCCAGGAATCAAACCCAGACTCCATGATTGTGAGGCAAATGCTCAACTGCTGAGCTATCCTGATATCCCCCAAATTACATAATGTTTAATCAAAATAGAGTGCAACTATGTAGGAAATAATATTATTCTAATAATTCACAAAAGAGAGAATCGAAACAAAGCATATAAAAATGTAATTGTAATACAAAGAAGGTTAATATGATAAGCTTTATTTAATATATTATTGATTTTTTAAATTAAAGGAATATAGAAATAAATGAATATTTTGTCTCTTCTCTTAAAAAAAAATCAGTCCACACTTTATAGTTAAGTACCTTTTCCTTTTTGCATTATCAGGAAATGATAAACAGTTGGAATCAAGGGTAATTCCGAGGAAAGTAGGTGCTGTAAGCAGAATAAGAAAGACCAATCAGAACTGCTAAAACAGGGTCCCAGCATTCATTGGCAACAGTGGTCACAAAGACAAACTAGTGGGAGGGGTGTGTCACAGTATGTTCCAAAGGAATGAATTAGCCTCGTTTTGTAGAAAAGAGCAATGACCACACAGACTCAATCCTTCCTCTGTTTGGAGATTAATTGTCCTGACGAGTGATTCCCAAACTTCATTTCATGGTACATGTAGCAAGTGATAACATTTGTCTAATGACACAAGTGTTTATGGCACACTAGGAGGCTGTGCCCGTGTCCCCTTCCCATCATCCCCTCCCCCGAGCTCCTGAACACTCAAGCAGCTGAGGGCATGGAAGCTCTGGCTTGGCACCCCCATAATTCATGTTTAACAGTAAGAACGGCTCAGTCTGCTGGTTGCCAAATTCTGCTCTAGATGGCCTCCGTCAGTATAATAAAATGTCGACCAGGTTTATATTAAATAAAATACCAGTAAGGTTTACATTCATTTCCAGTAATGCTAATAGGCCAAAATCTATATATTAATATGATAAGACATTTTAATATATAGATACTCTAACCATGTGAGATACTCTAAAAATGCTCAATTAAAAAATCATTTTCAGAAAGGTACTAGTTTTGAAAATTTTAAACCTGGATGAGATTTAAATTTGTGATCAAAGATTTTCAGATCAATGCTCTTAGCAACTTTCAAATATACGTACAATATTGCTAACTATAGTCACCATGCCGAGTAATACATCCCCAGGATTTATTTATCGTATAACTAGAAATTTGTACCTTTTGACCACCCTCACAATTTCACTCATGCCTCCACCAATTTGTTCTCTGTATCTTTGCGTTAAGGTCTTCTTCTTTTTCTGATTCCACATAAAACTGAGATCATACAGTATTTAACTTTATCTATCTGATTAATTTCACTTAGGCCCACTGATGTTGTCAACGGATGGCAAGATTTTCTTCTTTTTATGGCTAAAAAATATTTCTATACATTACTATTTAAATGAGACAGAAAAACTTGAAAATGCAAATTAACAACAACCCCACCCACTTTTGCCCCAAGTCTTTCTTAACACACCAGGGACTCCTCACAAATCCAAGACAGGCAAGTGAATCAACAGTTTACTGAGGCACAGAGCAAAGGCCCGCAGGTGTTCTGACCCCCAGCTGCGTATTTTCTTCCACATCCATGCCATAGTGTAATAGACGTCCATGTGACCAGAGAGATGTGGGGGACTTAGTCATGGAAAGCCTAAATAATTCTGCTAATTTGACACTGGCAGTGGGATATGGTGGAAAACACACAGGGAAAGCGATGCAGTTTATTGTCTTGGGTCTCCAGTAACTATTGTGTGGCTGGGGACTATCTCTATTTCATTATGCCTCACTTTCCTCACCAGTTTAATGCAAAGTTTAGAGGCACTTCTAATGCCTCTTCCAGGTCTCTTGATGAAGGGCACTGATTTGCTTCAGGATTAGCGGGCCTGGCAAATCTTTCTGGCCCAGCTCCTCAGGAATCTGCCTCAGCCTTTACTAATAGGAGCATAAACACTCATAAGATGGTCCAAGAAGACCTCCTAGTCTCCTGCCCTCAGGTTTTCAGACATTATGTGAAATCTTTGGTATTATTTTGGTGTTTCTCCCATTATCTTTGCTTTGATGTGTTACTATTCTACCATCATTTCATTGGGCATTTGGAAGGCAGTGAACGTGTTTGGATCAGGTAACCATTGTGAACTGATATCTTATCATTTGATTTTTGAGTAGCATTGCCTTACCAGGGCCTGGGGTCCTAGTTTCTCTTCCTGTCAGAGACATTTCTACAGAGCAATTAAAGTAATAGTCTAAATAAATGGATAAATCTAAGTTTTATTTATTTGCATTTTGATAATTGGGTTCTTTAAAATACAAAGAGTTCACTATTGGCCCTAAATGTTTCAGATGTTACCTGCCACTGTGGATTTTATTTTCAGGGTGGGGGTGGGGGTGGGGAGAGTGGCTGTTGTTTTTCGTTGAGTGCTCAACCTGTTGTTCTATCCTCACATCCTCAAACTATTTTGTTTTTAATATTCACATCCTGCCATTTTAGAACAAGCTGGGAAGAAAAGATATACTATCTCAAATCTTAGAGCAGGAGGAAAATTCCCATAATCAAGCTTGTGGTTCAAATTTTAGTATGCATCAGAACCATCTGTTGGGTTTGTTGAAACACAGACTGCGGGGCCCCAATCCTGGAGTTTCCAGCTTCACAGGTCTGGAGCGAGGTTTTCAAATGTTCATTTCTAGCAAGTTTCCAGGTAACACCAGTGATGCTGGTCCAGGGACCACACTTTGAGAGTGTCAGGTCTATATGAAATACAACACTTATGTGTTGAAATTAGATAAATAATTTATTCATTGAATAAATATTCATTGACTATCTACTCTGTGTCAAGCATTGTTATAAACACAGGAGCACAGTTATGAGCAAAAAAAAAAATGCGGTTTCTATCAATCTTTTTGGATGGAATTTTTCAGTTTTGAACTAGAAGTTTTCATCAGAAGTCTCTTCACAGTGTTGTAACAATATCACTTTAATTTCCTTCTTTGTACCTCATTGCAGTTCTTCAGTGAATCCAAGTCTGTCTTACAACTGGATTCCATTTCTCTCTCTTTCCCACCCCAGTCTCTAGTCATCATTCCCTCCCTTGTTTTTACTGTAGCAGTTAGGAGTTCTTAACATGTTTACTGTTTATTTGACACTGTTCTATATTTCTATCTGCTTTATCTATGCCCTCGCTGTTGGGAGCAACTAGAAGGCATTGGGCCAGGTTTTACATTTCTTTGCAACTCTAACCCTCAGCTCCTCCTTGAACCTCCTAAGAACTAAACTTGAGTTTGTTGATAGATTCATTTGGAATCCCAGCGTCCCTTCTAGAGGAGGTGGAGTAGAATGCAAATCATCACCAACCACAACCATTCAGACCACAGGGTCAGACAGTGTTTGTGGTGACTGGGGTGGGGTAAAGGGATTGGAGACCAGAAAAAAAAAAAAAAAAAGAATGTTTGGTTTAGGATTTTGCTGAGAATGGGCCAAGAGTGGTTAATTTTCCTTTCAGGATAGACCTCACCTTCTAAACAGGGTTTATGTCTAAAAATTATAACATGGCCAGAATTAACTGGACAATAAGTTATGGATTCAAATGGCCACCTATTTTCTCGACTAGTGTATCTGAATTTCACTAAAAGTTAGTTCTGAGCCAGTTACAATTGAATGAATAGGTCTAAGATCACATTTTTATTATAATTAGATTAGCTGGAAATTAACTGCCATAATCTGGTCCAAATATATTAAGATAACAATGAAACCCCATTAATCCTGAAATAGATTGTTACATAGTAATAGAAGAACAGTCCTTTAAAAGTGGACGTTTCTTGAGATCATCCAAGCATAACAGTATCAAATAGTGGTTACTTGTGTGAGTTGTCGACCTGATCTAACCGAGTTTGAATCTTTACTCTGTCACTTACTGTAGCATGTGATCTCGGGAAAGTTTCTTCATCTCTCTGAATTTACTAATGTATACAGAAGAGATAAAAAGATATTACCTAGTAAAAGAATTAATGGGATAAATAAAAGGTGGCATAATAATATATATGAAGTGCTAATATAATGCCTAGCACATAGTAATAAATCCATGTAATAGGTAAGTAGTAGTTACTATTTTACAGATGAAGAAACCAAAGCTCAGGATAATGGCAGTTATTTAGGAACAGTGCTAACAAGAATTTATAATTTCTGAATTCTAACCGAACATTCTAGTGCTCACTTTGGCAGCACTTATACAAGGCCTATCCAGAAAAAATCCAAAGCAACACTTCATTAAAGGTAATTTACCATTCATCACTCACTCTATAATTTGGATCTTTCTAGTATACAATTTGTGAAAACTGGTATAGTGAGTGAATTGAGCCGAAATATGTTTTTTCTACTTTCTGTGAAAATTGGGTTTCAAGTTGAATGTGTATAACCTACATATAAAAAGGACTATTTGGGGAAGCAGGGATGGCTCAGCAGGTTAAGCACTTGCTTTATAGCCCTGGGATCTGAGGATTGAATCCTGGCCCTGGCCTGTGTGGACCCATATACTGAACTGGGGTGTAGTTCCCATGCAAGAGGCCCTTGGTTTGGTTCTTGCCCCCAAGTCAGTCCCTGGTTTGAGGGGGCATGACTCCTATGCGGGAAATGCCAGCCCAGTTTCTGCCCTGCATGGCCCTCACCCACCTGTGTGGAATGAAACCATGTTGAAAAACTGATGACGTACAACTATGGAGACTGCTCTGGGCCCTTCCTCTTCTCTCTGTCTCTCTGTCTCTCTCTGTCTCTCTCACTCTGTCAAACACAATAAACTAAAAAAAAAAAAAAGACCTTATTTTCAAGCAGTAGTAACATTTAAAAAATCAATCATAAACATTATTTGTAAACTAGTTACAAATCATTTAATTGTTTAATTGAAAGTTCTCATTTTCAGCAACACTAGTCTGAGTGTTGACTAAATTGATTTGAGTTGTGGTATACTCAATAAAAATTGATTCCCTCTAGTCATGTAGCTCTATCAATACAAGAAATTACCACCCCAAGACATCTCTAATAGGAATAGCTATCCCTCATGAATAATTTCAGTGAGACCAAAGTCATTATACCCAACACATCTAGTTCTGTGTTTTAACACTTATGATGGTCAAAATGTTCTTCAAGCTCTCAGATAATCTCAAATCCAGCATCTACATGGCAATTTATATATTTCAGAAGTTGGAGCCAGCATTGGTCAACCTGAGAGTTCCTCCTTCTTTTCAGCAATGGAGGATGGGGAAGTTACAGCTTATTTACTTTACAGTATAAGCACCATTAGATGCCAGGCAGTTTACCTAATCCAGATGGGAGCTAGTTGCCATGGGTGTCATAGGTGTTCAATATATGGTAGCTGAACTCAAAGTTTCAAAGATGTGTAGTAATTTATTCATGTTACTTGTATTGATAAAAGTTATTAAAACTTTATTTTAGAGAATGATTCTGCAGAGATTATGCCTAAGAGGAAGTCTTGATCTAATAACAGGGAAACAGAAAGCTGGATGAATTTTTTCAGTGGCAACATGATTCCACAGAAAAGATGTATTAGCCAGGATGATTTGGCTTGCAGGAGACAGCAACTGGCTCAAGGAGGAAGGGGAAATGTATCGGTTTATAGATAGGCTGACCAGACGTCCCATTTTAAACAGGACAAAAAAAGATGGTATCATCCTGTTTCAAATGGTAGGTATGGTCAGCTTAGTCTCACTGGGCTAAATTCAAGGTGTCAGTAGGTTGACCATATGTACCGTTTGAAACAGGACAGTACTATTGTTTTCAGTCCTGTTTCAAATGATACATCTGGTCAACCTACTCATAAACCCACAGGAAGATGAAATAGGGCTGGCTGAAATCAGGGACTGCAAGGCTATTGACTTTCTCCCCTCATTCATAGACCAGTGTTTTTACAAGGCAGGAGAGCTATCTGCCACCAGCCATGGGTTCATATCCTTTGCGGCCCCAGGAAGAGAGAGAAGAGGTTCTCTTTATCCTGTTCCAATGGAAATAACCTAGGGAAGGACTCTGTAAGGACTACCTTAAGCCACATGCCTACCCCAGACAATTGTCATGGCCAGGGTGTGAATTACCTGTGAACAGGGGTACCTTTCCAAATACATGTAATCTGTCACCCTGCTAGCATTTTATGAATGTGTTCTTCGTGCCAGGCCCATGCACTCTCTCATTTACTTCTGAGGTAAGGATCATGAATACAGAAGGTATCAGGTGTCCATAGGGACACATTGAACTTTTCTGAGGGGCACAAAGGAGTCTGGCCTGGGAGAAGAAAAGGCAACCTTACGTCACCAATGAAAATGAAAATCTGGACCCTACAGCAGGGCACCTCCTCCTTTATTCCTGAATCAATAGGAACAAGAGTGAGCTCCAAAGGCAACCCCCTTCACCACCCCTTCAAGATCCAAACTGGAGTAGATTCAGGTTTGAAGGGGTCTGAAGCCAATACAAGTTGGTGTATTGGGGCTCCCTCTTTAAGAAAAACATTACCAAAACAGTTTACTTTTGCGAAGTTTATAACAACTTATCACCACGTGAACACAGAGCTTTTGCCTCTAACTGTGTCCCTCTAAGGAAGGAATCCTGAACCATTCATAAGCTTCATTAGCTTCCTAACAAATCTGCCTCTGGTAACACTTACCACAGCAAGTGGCAGTGGGAACCAGGATTTAAATGGACATCTGGGGACAAACACCCATTCTTTCTCTAGAACACGACTCAGTAGGAGCCCTGCACACTGGCCCTTGTCTTTTGAGAACTTCTATAATTCAGACCCTTTACTAACATAGATTGTTTTTCTACCTCAATTAACTCAAACCCTGGAAATGCATTATTTTTATAATTATCTGAGACTGACTTCTACCCATCCCACAAATGATTTTTCTTTCTTTAACAAAATATTGTCATTGACTAAGGAGAAATGGGCTGTAGAACACCACTTAGTCCAAGGCAAACTTTTTGGCCTCAGTGTCATGGGCTTGAACCTGACGTTCCCAACCACAGCACTGCTGAAACTGATAGTCTAGTCATGTAGGGGATTTTCCTGACTCTGTGGATGTCTCCCTGTGGCTGTTTATTTGTACTACTGTCTGCTTTGGTTTAG